>CM056842.1:18424035-18446535 GCA_029853015.1 Chelidonichthys spinosus | reverse complement strand
ACACACTGTAACACACACACTGTAACACACACACACACACACACACACACACACTGTAACACACACACACTGTAACACACACACACTGTAACACACACACACGCGCACACTGTAACACACACACGCGCACACTGTAACACACACACACACACACACACACACTGTAACACACACACACACACACTGTAACACACACACAGACACACACTGTAACACACACACACACACACTGTAACACACACACACACACACACTGTAACACACACACGCGCACACTGTAACACACACACACACACACACACACACTGTAACACACACACAGACACACACTGTAACACACACACACACACACACTGTAACACACACACACACACACACTGTAACACACACACGCGCACACTGTAACACACACACACTGTAACACACACACACTGTAACACACACACACACACACACTGTAACACACACACACACACACACTGTAACACACACACAGACACACACTGTAACACACACACACACACACTGTAACACACGCACACACACACACACACACACACACTGTAACACACACACACACTGTAACACACGCACACACACACACACACACACTGTAACACACACACACACTGTAACACACACACACACACACACACACTGTAACACACACACACACTGTAACACACACACTGTAACACACACACTGTAACACACACACACACACACACACACACACACACTGTAACACACACACACTGTAACACACACACACTGTAACACACACACACGCGCACACTGTAACACACACACGCGCACACTGTAACACACACACACACACACACACACACACACTGTAACACACACACACACACACTGTAACACACACACAGACACACACTGTAACACACACACACACACACTGTAACACACACACACGCGCACACTGTAACACACACACGCGCACACTGTAACACACACACACACACACACACACACACACTGTAACACACACACGCGCACACTGTAACACACACACACACACACACACACACACTGTAACACACACACAGACACACACTGTAACACACACACACACACACACTGTAACACACACACACACACACACTGTAACACACACACGCGCACACTGTAACACACACACACTGTAACACACACACACTGTAACACACACACACTGTAACACACACACACACACACACACTGTAACACACACACACACACACACTGTAACACACACACAGACACACACTGTAACACACACACACACACACTGTAACACACGCACACACACACACACACACACACACTGTAACACACACACACACACTGTAACACACGCACACACACACACACACACACTGTAACACACACACACACTGTAACACACACACACACATCAAAGTGCGATGGAACGGCGCATCATTAGCAGCAGAAGACAGAAGCGAGGGAGGATGAAATCATTTAGACGCCACGGCGGAGAGAGATTACTACGCCTGTCAGGGTGGGGGGGGGGGGGGGAGGAGAGAGAGAGAGAGAGAGAGAGAGAGGGCACTGGTGTTGGTGGGATGAAAACATGATGAAGGTAAAAACAACAAACAGCTGAACCTGTTTGTCAATGAGGTTCAGCCGGGTGCTGGCTACTTCCTGAAACATGAAGCTGCTGTTTTCAACATGACGGGTGTGTTAACGGGAGAACTCCATCTGCAGGGTTCCTCCACCTTCTCCAGTCACATTCAAGCACTTTCCAAGCATTTCCAGGAGCATTTCCATGCTTTTCCAGCCCCTTGCAGCTGTGGTAAACTCCATCTTTGTACCAATCCAATGGTCAGTATTCAGTCTACTTATTCTGTCACTTGTTCATCACATTAAATGAGATGTTCTTGTCCTCTAAACAACCAACATGATGTTTGGAGACAGCTTTTTACAGAAGGACCACAAATGAAAGGAAAACTAATTCCACTAACAGATCCACAGAAATATAATCACCAACTATTTTCATCATCTGTTCATCATCAAAAGTCATTTTTCATAAAGAAATGTCAGGAAATGCTGTTTTCAGTCCCTCAGATATGGAGATCTTCTTTTCTCTGTTCTATCATAGATGCCATCACATACAACACACATTCACACTTTTCAAACCTTTCCAGCAGCCGTACCGACCCGTCTTAATAACCATATTATGTACATATCCTTTCTCCTGGATGTCTGGACCGTGAGATGTAAATATGTCGTTTTATCTCTCTTTGTTTCTGCCTCAGTGATCAGATGGAAACCACAGATCCACGCTGAGTTTAGGATTCATTTCACTGAACTCGTTGTTTTGACTCTTTAGTAGAATAAATCATTACCTTCATATTGCAGCGTTGCCTCTCGGCCTCGCAAACACAGGAGCCTCCGGGGCATCACAGATAACTGCCCTCCCTTCTATCCCCCACAATGCAATTAGCCATTATGTGCCCTCCGTAATCTGCCATGTTCATTATATTTGCCTTTGATACAGCAGGGGAATTATCTCTCCAGCCTTTACACAGCACCGCTCACATCCCCACGGCAACACGGGGAACAAAGCCAAAGTTATCAAATCTACCCGAAAACACTAAGAAGGAGGCGTGAGAGAAAGAGGTGAGTCATCAGAGTCCAGAGTCTGATCTGAGACCAGCAGGACCCTGTGTGTGTGTGTGTGTGTGTGTGTGTGATTTACCATCATTGCCCTGGCTTCCCTCTCTCTTCAGCATCTGCACCGCCCCCACATACTTCTTCAACTGGACCTTCAGGACCTCGTTCTCCCTGCAACACACACACACACACACACACACACACACACACACACACACACACACACACACACACACAGTTTCAGACTCGTGCATCGAGAAGATAATCATCCTGACTGGTCGTCTGTATTTTAATAAAAAAGGACTCATGTGACCCAGTCTTGGATCACCTGGACCTGGTCTGAGATCAGTCTCAGCTTTAATAACTGTGTCCTAACGGGAGGAAGCGACTGCAGATTACTGTATGACATCACCCCAGAGGAAGTGTGTGATGTGTGTGATGTGTGTGATGTGTGTGATGTGTGTGTGCTCATGTTTGTAAAACACTTTCATCTGTTTGACAAAAACCCTTTAGACACACGCTTCGTCAGTCAAACACCAACAGTTACTGGTTTGCAGAAACAACACAAACAAGCTGAGGATGAATCACGGAGAGGAAATAATTCTCAATATGAAATCATATCAGAACAAATCAAGGTGCTGAAACATGTGGGAGCCCGTCATAAACCCTCCAACACATGCATCAACTTTATCTGCTGCTGAACGTCCAGAGGTGAGCGAGGAGCAGCAGTGCTGATCTATCAGCTGCAGGTCTACGTCTCCACAAACCCAACAGGTCTACGTCACTCAGGTCTATGTCTCCACTCTCCCAACACACGGCCGTGTCTGGTTTACGTCACTCAGGTCTACGTCTCCACAAACCCAACACACGGCCGTGTCTGGTCTACGTCACTCAGGTCTACGTCTCCACAAACCCAACACACGGCCGTGTCTGGTCTACGTCACTCAGGTCTACGTCTCCACAAACCCAACACACGGCCGTGTCTGGTCTACGTCACTCAGGTCTACGTCTCCACAAACCCAACACACGGCCGTGTCTGGTCTACGTCACTCAGGTCTACGTCACTCAGGTCTACGTCTCCACAAACCCAACACACGGCCGTGTCTGGTCTATGTCACTCAGGTCTACGTCTCCACAAACCCAACACACGGCCGTGTCTGGTCTACGTCACTCAGGTCTACGTCTCCACAAACCCAACACACGGCCGTGTCTGGTCTACGTCACTCAGGTCTACGTCTCCACTCTCCCAACACACAGCCGTGTCTGGTCTACGTCACTCAGGTCTACGTCTCCACGCTCCCAACACACGGCCGTGTCTGGTCTACGTCACTCAGGTCTACGTCTCCACTCTCCCAACACACGGCCGTGTCTGGTCTACGTCACTCAGGTCTACGTCTCCACTCTCCCACCACACGGCCGTGTCTGGTCTACGTCACTCAGGTCTACGTCTCCACAAACCCAACACACGGCCGTGTCTGGTCTACGTCACTCAGGTCTACGTCTCCACTCTCCCAACACACGGCCGTGTCAGGTCTACGTCACTCAGGTCTACGTCTCCACAAACCCAACACACGGCCGTGTCTGGTCTACGTCACTCAGGTCTACGTCTCCACTCTCCCAACACACGGCCGTGTCTGGTCTACGTCACTCAGGTCTACGTCTCCACAAACCCAACACACGGCCGTGTCTGGTCTACGTCACTCAGGTCTACGTCTCCACTCTCCCAACACACGGCCGTGTCTGGTCTACATCACTCAGGTCTACGTCTCCACAAACCCAACACACAGCCTTGTCTGGTCTACGTCACTCAGGTCTACGTCTCCACAAACCCAACACACGGCCGTGTCAGGTCTACGTCACTCAGGTCTACGTCTCCACAAACCCAACACACAGCCTTGTCTGGTCTACGTCACTCAGGTCTACGTCTCCACAAACCCAACACACGGCCGTGTCTGGTCTACATCACTCAGGTCTACGTCTCCACAAACCCAACACACAGCCTTGTCTGGTCTACGTCACTCAGGTCTACGTCTCCACAAACCCAACACACGGCCGTGTCAGGTCTACGTCACTCAGGTCTACGTCTCCACTCTCCCAACACACGGCCGTGTCTGGTCTACGTCACTCAGGTCTACGTCTCCACAAACCCAACACACGGCCGTGTCTGGTCTACGTCACTCAGGTCTACGTCTCCACTCTCCCAACACACGGCCGTGTCTGGTCTACATCACTCAGGTCTACGTCTCCACAAACCCAACACACAGCCTTGTCTGGTCTACGTCACTCAGGTCTACGTCTCCACAAACCCAACACACGGCCGTGTCAGGTCTACGTCACTCAGGTCTACGTCTCCACAAACCCAACACACAGCCTTGTCTGGTCTACGTCACTCAGGTCTACGTCTCCACAAACCCAACACACGGCCGTGTCTGGTCTACATCACTCAGGTCTACGTCTCCACAAACCCAACACACAGCCTTGTCTGGTCTACGTCACTCAGGTCTACGTCTCCACAAACCCAACACACAGCCTTGTCTGGTCTACGTCACTCAGGTCTACGTCACTCAGGTCTACGTCACTCAGGTCTACGTCACTCAGGTCTACGTCTCCACTCTCCCAACACACGGCCGTGTCTGGTCTACGTCACTCAGGTCTACGTCTCCACAAACCCAACACACGGCCGTGTCTGGTCTACGTCACTCAGGTCTACGTCCACTCACACAGTGGACGAGAGGAACGAGTTCCCACACTTCGTCTTCTTTGTTCCCAGAATCATTTATTCACAGCAAACATTCATAGGCGTGAATACATTATTCTGGGAACAAACAATACTTTCATTTCTCTCTCCGGTTCCAGCAGCCGACGGTGAAACGCTGAATTATTGATCCCCGACACAACTGGAGTGTTTTCTGCCGGTGGAGTGTGTTTCTGCAACAGTTGAATGTTTAGAAATGAAGAATATGAACGTTTCAACAGGAAGTCACCTGACAAACCCACAGAGGGTTAACCAGCACCACGATTACACACACGATTCTCTGCAGTCCTACATGAGGATGATGGACACACACACACACACACACACACACACACACACACACACACACACACACACACACACACACACACACACACACACACACACACACACCGGTGAGATCACTCCGACGCTCCACCTGTCTGGAGGACGTTTGGGGAACACGGCTGCCGTCATGAAGGAAAAGCCCTCCCATCTCTGAGCAGATAAACAGGATGTGGAGGTGTGAGAGTCCATGTTCACTACCGCGTACCGGGAACATGGCGGAGCCGAGAGGCGGCGATATTCAGAGAGAAAACGTTCATACAAAGTTTAGTACCATGTTAACGTCCCATGAATGTACGTTTATGTTTGTAATGGATCATCCCAACGTGTGACATCACCTCGTTAAGGTCCTGAGGGTGATGATGTTGATGCTTACTGTTGCTTTTATTCATATGAGGACAAACTGTCACCTTATGGGTGTTTACTGATTATGGGCTAAGATGCTAGCGGTAGCTTGTTGTCATGTTTATATGGGCTTGATTTTTTCCTCCAGTGGATACGCCATCATACACTCGTGCTCCGCTGAGATTGAGGTTCAAAGACTTGTTGATCTCTGGATGCAGGTCCAACCCCCTTAGTCTGACTCGCCCCCCCGAGGGCTGCAAATAACCATTATATTCATTATTCAGTATTCCAGTCATTAGTTTGACAATTCATCATTTAGTCAATTAATCACCGGAATAGTGAGAAACGACCCTCAAGGTGACATCGCTGGTCAAAGGTCTCAAGCACTTTTCAAACCTTGAAAACACTAAAATCCAAGTGTTTAAAGGATTTCCAGCACCGTACCAACCCTGACTGATCTAGATGATGAATTAAGCCTTTCCTATCAGCATGTTAATACTGTGTTGTTAAAGACACTAGGTCTCTGCTGAGTCGTCATGGTGATGGGGGCCAATGTTACTCAGACCCACAGGACGTGAAGGATGGGAACCCAGCTCATCTAAAGCACCCCCGGGAGCAGCAACATGGTACGGCCAGCCCTTCACTAATGCCTTCCTATTGAGAGATCCATTAAAGCGGTTCGATGCTTCCAGAACGTCGGATGTGTTTGAAAGTGGCTCCGCTGCCTTCAGGGACACTAAACTTATAAACGACTTCATAGTACTTGCTCGGCATCTCTGCTTGTGAAAAGTGCATCCTTGGTCCGGCTGATCTGGGACCAGCCACAAACCCACTTTCTTCATTAGGAGGGTCTGACCCAGAAATGTGAGGAGGAGGAGGAGGAGGAGGAGGAGGAGGAGGAGGAACGGTGAAGTCAGCTTCTTCTTCCTCCGTTATTTGAAGATGTGAAGAAGTAACACAGCAGAGATGAAGACAAGGTGTGTTTTACATGAAGCAAACAGAGGAAGCACACACACACACACACACTCTCTGTCGGTGTCAGATTAAACGTCGGGCTCTCCAACTCCCACTTCACCCCGAGTGCGAGCGAATCACAAAGGATTGTGGGAGATCCATGGCAACCGTTGCCGACGGCCTCATTCAGCGGCGAGCGGCTCCTCCACCCGTATTTATAGACGCTGATCGGAACGGATCGGGCCGAGGAGGAAGGGCAGCACTCGAGATGCAGCAGACTATAGAACCACCGTGTGTGTGTGTGTGTGTGTGTGTGTGTGTGTGTGTGTGTGTGTGCGCGGTCACCCCCCCCCCCCTCTCAGCTCCATTAAGTCGTTCCATGTGAACATGATCATCATCATCACCCCCCCGTCAAACTGCAAACCCATCAGCTTCATCCGTCCACGCACACTTAACCGGAGTCACTCCATCAACCCTCGCTGGTGGCCGGCTGTGTGTGTGTGTGTGTGTGTGTGTGTGTGTGTGTGTGTGTGTGTGTGTGTGTGTATATATATATATATATATATATATTTATGATGGCAGGTGTAATGTCAGCTGCATAGTAGATGTGAGATACTAACATCGTTGTACTGCAGATGAGCACATTGAGAAAGAGACGAGGAAGCAGAGAGACGGTTTCCATGACGATGATGTTTGTGTCAGGTAGCGAGTCACATTTGTTATTGTTGTCATTTTGTAGCGTAACTCAGCTGATAAGTCACATGACAACCTGACAATGTCTGATCCAGCAGAGTTAATGCCAACGTCTGTACCGGACCACTACTTCTAACTAATATTTCTTTCTGCACATTTCCAATGAAGACGTCACATAAGCTGAACGGAAACAGTTCAATCAGTTTGTCGTCAACGTTTACCGACTGGAAACATGTCGACTCCAAAAAAGTGTTCCAAGTCCCCGAGCACAACCAGCCATCACAGACCTGCAGGGGCTGCTGACCGTTAAACCCAGCAGACCTCCAGGGGCTGCTGGGTTTAACGGTCAGCACCAGCAGACCTCCAGGGGCTGCTGGGTTTAACGGTCAGCACCAACAGACCTCCAGGGGCTGCTGGGTTTAACGGTCAGCACCAACAGACCTCCAGGGGCTGCTGGGTTTAACGGTCAGCACCAACAGACCTCCAGGGGCTGCTGGGTTTAACGGTCAGCACCAACAGTCCTCCAGGGGCTGCTGGGTTTAACGGTCAGCACCAACAGACCTCCAGGGGCTGCTGGGTTTAACGGTCAGCACCAACAGACCTCCAGGGGCTGCTAACCGTTAAACCCAGCAGACCTCCAGGGGCTGCTGGGTTTAACGGTCAGCACCAACAGACCTCCAGGGGCTGCTGGGTTTAACGGTCAGCACCAACAGACCTCCAGGGGCTGCTGGGTTTAACGGTCAGCACCAGCAGACCTCCAGGGGCTGCTGGGTTTAACGGTCAGCACCAACAGACCTCCAGGGGCTGCTGGGTTTAACGGTCAGCACCAACAGACCTCCAGGGGCTGCTGGGTTTAACGGTCAGCACCAACAGACCTCCAGGGGCTGCTGGGTTTAACGGTCAGCACCAGCAGACCTCCAGGGGCTGCTGGGTTTAACGGTCAGCACCAACAGACCTCCAGGGGCTGCTGGGTTTAACGGTCAGCACCAACAGACCTCCAGGGGATGCTGGGTTTAACGGTCAGCACCAGCAGACCTGATTTTCCTCTCTGAAAGCTTCCAGCTGTCTGGAAACAGAAATCCTCCCACCAGCGCTCCAGCTGATCGCGGCGGAAACAACACATTCAAAAAGGAAACGCTGAGTCCGAGGTTTGAAAAGTTCAAAACCCAAAATATTCATTCCATTGAGTCTTTTCTTATTTTGTGTGCATCACACTCAGTAGTCGTACGTTGATGCACATATTTATTATATTGTATTCTGTTTGACCAAAAATAAAAATAAAAAAACATTTTCTGGACATGCATTATAACAAAACCATTTTGGGAAGGAAGAGAGCGTAACTCTACAGGGCTCTGGTCTGGGGTCCTGGTTGGTAAGAGGTCTGGGGTGGGTGGGTGTACAGGACTCTGGTCTGGGGTCCTGGTTGGTAAGAGGTCTGGGGTGGGTGGGTGTACAGGACTCTGGTCTGGGGTCCTGGTTGGTAAGAGGTCTGGGGTGGGTGGGTGTACAGGACTCTGGTCTGGGGTCCTGGTTGGTAAGAGGTCTGGGGTGGGTGGGTGTACAGGACTCTGGTCTGGGGTCCTGGTTGGTAAGAGGTCTGGGGTGGGTGGGTGTACAGGACTCTGGTCTGGTCCTGTGGTAAGTCGGGGTGTGGGGTACAGGACTCTGGTCTGGGGTCCTGGTTGGTAAGAGGTCTGGGGTGGGTGGGTGTACAGGACTCTGGTCTGGGGTCCTGGTTGGTAAGAGGTCTGGGGTGGGTGGGTGTACAGGACTCTGGTCTGGGGTCCTGGTTGGTAAGATGTCTGGGGTGGGTGGGTGTACAGGACTCTGGTCTGGGGTCCTGGTTGGTAAGATGTCTGGGGTGGGTGGGTGTACAGGACTCTGGTCTGGGGTCCTGGTTGGTAAGATGTCTGGGGTTGGTGGGTGTACAGGACTCTGGTCTGGGGTCCTGGTTGGTAAGATGTCTGGGGTTGGTGGGTGAGTCTACAGGACTCTGGTCTGGGGTCCTGGTTGGTAAGAGGTCTGGGGTTGGTGGGTGAGTCTACAGGACTCTGGTCTGGGGTCCTGGTTGGTAAGAGGTCTGGGGTTCGAGGGGGGGTCCTACCTGGCCAATGCCTGGACCTTGGCCGTGTGTCTCTCCTCCAGCTCCGCCAGCTTCCTCTTCAGCAGATCCGTTTCCTGTCTCAGACCGGCCGAGTGCTCCATCTCGCCGTCCAGCAGACTGCGAAGAGACCTGGAACCCGAGAAGAAGAAGAACTCGTCACATGGTTTCATATCTACATCACGGCTACGTCTGAGACCCGATCCTCCACGTGGAGATGCTGCCCGTTTCCAGAAACACTCGACCTGAGAAACATCATCACGCTGCTTTAATTACAGTCAACACTTCATCAACGTGTGAGCGGCTGTTATCTCAACGTTCAGACGTGACTTCATCGCGTCCCGCCGCCGCGGTGCAGAAGATGATGCACCTTTATTAATGACTCATCCTGATGACAGCAGGTTGTTTGTGATTACAAGCGTGCCGTTTACACGACGACGCTCTCAATCACAGACGCCGTCAATCAGACGCCGTAATCACAGACGCCGTCAATCAGACTGCGTAATCACAGACGCCATAATCACAGACGCCGTCAATCAAAGACGCCGTCAATCAAAGACGCCGTCAATCAAGACACCGTAATCACAGACGCCGTAATCACAGACGCCGTAATCACAGACGCCGTAATCACAGACGCCGTAATCAGACGGCGTAAATCACAGACGCCGTCAATCACAGACGCTGTAATCAGACAGCGTCAATAACAGACACTGTAATCACAGACGCCGTCAATCACAGACACTGTAATCACAGACGCCGTAATCAGACGCCGTAAATAACAGACGGCGTAAATAACAGACGCCGTCAATCATAGACGCCGTAATCAAGACGCCGTAATCACAGACGCCGTAATCAAGACGCCGTAATCACAGACGCCGTAATCAAGACGCCGTAATCACAGACGCCGTAATCACAGACGCCGTAATCACAGACGCCGTAATCACAGACGCCGTAATCACAGACGCCGTCAATCAGACGGCGTCAATAACAGACACTGTAATCACAGATGCCGTCAATCACAGACGTCGTAATCAGACGGTGTAAATCACAGACGCCGTAATCACAGACGCCGTCAATCAGACTGCGTAATCACAGACGCCATAATCACAGACGCCGTCAATCAAAGACGCCGTCAATCAAAGACGCCGTCAATCAAGACACCGTAATCACAGACGCCGTAATCACAGACGCCGTAATCACAGACGCCGTAATCACAGATGCCGTAATCAGACGGCGTAAATCACAGACGCCGTCAATCACAGACGCTGTAATCAGACGGCGTCAATAACAGACACTGTAATCACAGACGCCGTCAATCACAGACACTGTAATCACAGACGCCGTAATCAGACGCCGTAAATAACAGACGGCGTAAATAACAGACGCCGTCAATCATAGACGCCGTAATCAAGACGCCGTAATCACAGATGCCGTAATCACAGATGCCGTAATCAGACGGCGTAAATCACAGACGCCGTCAATCACAGACGCTGTAATCAGACGGCGTCAATAACAGACACTGTAATCACAGACGCCGTCAATCACAGACACTGTAATCACAGACGCCGTAATCAGACGCCGTAAATAACAGACGGCGTAAATAACAGACGCCGTCAATCATAGACGCCGTAATCAAGACGCCGTAATCACAGACGCCGTAATCAAGACGCCGTAATCACAGACGCCGTAATCAAGACGCCGTAATCACAGACGCCGTAATCACAGACGCCGTAATCACAGACGCCGTCAATCAGACGGCGTCAATAACAGACACTGTAATCACAGATGCCGTCAATCACAGACGTCGTAATCAGACGGTGTAAATCACAGACGCCGTAATCACAGACGCCGTAATCACAGACGCCTCCTCGCTCAGACAAAACAACTAGAGAAAGTGTTTGAATCCCAACATACGTGTTCTGATCCTCCAGCTCGTCCTTCCTGTTCATCATCGCCACGATGGCCTGACGCAGCTCCGCTGCAGAGACACACACACACACACACACACACACACACACACTTATAACAGACGTTATAAAGTTATAAAGTCACATGAACGGCTTTGATCAAATTGTTTTTATGCTTTTTCTCCATCTGGAATCACAAAATTCTACAGGGTCAAATATATCTGGGTGGCAGCTACTAAACAGGTGATCCCGATGCAGGACAGATCTGGGATCTGTGTGGATCCATGTGCTGGTCCAGGGACTCGTCTCCATGGTTACCCATGGAGGTGAAGGTTTACAAGCCTCCAACCAGGCTGTTACCAAAAATAAACACCATGAGACGAGGAGTTCATCTAGTCACACACACACACACACACACACACACACACACACACACACACACACACACACACACACACACACACACACACACACACACACACACACACACACACACACACACACACACACACACCACACACACACACACACACAGACCGCCACTCTATTCTCATAAGTAATGGAGGGTGTTAACGGAGCCCCAGACACAAGTAGGTCTCCTCCAGCCCCGAGCTGAGTGCTGGATGGGAGGAGGAGGAGCAGGAGGAGGAGGAGGAGAAGGAAGAGGATGGGAGAGAGGAGGGGGAGGAGGAGAAGGAGGAGGAGAGAGGAGAAGGAGGAGGATGGGAGAGAGGAGGAGGAGGAGGAGGATGGGAGAGAGGAGGGGGAGGAGGAGAAGGAGGAGGAGAAATGAGAAGGAGGAGGATGGGAGAGAGGAGGAGGAGGGGGAGGATGGGAGGGAGGAGGAGGAGGAGGAGGAGGAGGAGGAAAAGGAGGAGAGAGGAGAAGGAGGAAGATGGGAGAGAGGAGAAGGAGGAGAGAGGAGAAGGAGGAGGAGGAGGATGGGAAAGAGGAGGAGGAGGAGAGAGGAGAAGGAGGAGGATGGAAGAGAGGAGGAGGAGAGAGGAGAAGGAGGAGGAGGAGGATGGGAGGGAGGAGGAGGAGGATGGGAGAGAGGAGGAGAGAGGAGAAGGAGAAGGAGGAGCAGTGTGTGATGAAAGAGGAAGTCTATTATCTCCACATCAGCAGGCCAGAAATAAATGTGACCTTAAGTGTGACCACGCGTTCACAGCAGGGGGCGAGTCTTCAGCAGAGTGTGTGTGTGTGTGTGTGTGTGTGTGTGTGTGTGTGTGTGTGTGTGTGTGTGTGTGTGTGTGTGTGTGTGTGTAAACCTTCAGGCTCTTGCTCAATAGTTCCAATAATAGAACATTAGCCTTGTATTGGACGTGCTGTGTGAATCATAGACTCCATACTCTCCAATCAATGACACACACACACACACACACACACACACACACACACACACACCACACACACACACACACACACACAGATTATGAAGATGAGGTTAACATTAGCAATAAATCAATTATTATTATTATATATTATAGTCATAAGAAGAATAGATGCAGATAAGAGCAAAGTGCTTTTTAAAAAAAGTCAGGATCCCTGAACCTCTCCAGGTTTTCCTGGATCTCATAGAACCACTTTGCACGGCCAAGTCCTGATCCAGAACGGCCCGGGCAAGTTGGTTTTCATGAGAGAGTGGATAGAGCAACAGAGCAACAAAGCAACAGAGACACAAAGCATCAGAGCAACAGAGCAACAAAGTAACAGAGACACAAAGCATCAGAGCAACAGAGCAACAAAGTAACAGAGCAACAAAGTAACAGAGACACAAAGCATCAGAGCAACAGAGCAACAGAGCAACAAAGTAACAGAGACACAAAGCATCAGAGCAACAGAGCAACAGAGCAACAAAGTAACAGAGACACAAAGTAACAGAGCAACAAAGTAACAGAGACACAAAGTAACAGAGCAACAAAGCATCAGAGCAACAGAGCAACAAAGTAACAGAGCAACAAAGTAACAGAGCAACAAAGCATCAGAGCAACAGAGCAACAGAGCAACAAAGTAACAGAGACACAAAGCATCAGAGCAACAGAGCAACAGAGCAACAGAGCAACAAAGTAACAGAGCAGCAAAGTAACAGAGCAACAAAGCATCAGAGCAACAGAGCAACAAAGTAACAGAGCAACAAAGTAACAGAGCAACAAAGTAACAGAGACACAAAGTAACAGAGCAACAAAGTAACAGAGACACAAAGTAACAGAGCAGCAAAGTAACAGAGCAACAAAGTAACAGAGCAACAAAGTAACAGAGACACAGAGCATCAGAGCAACAGAGCAACAGACCAACAAAATAACAGAGACACAGAGCATCAGAGCAACAGAGCAACAGAGCAACAAAGTAACAGAGACACAAAGCATCAGAGCAACAGAGCAACAAAGTAACAGAGCAGCAAAGTAACAGAGCAACAAAGCATCAGAGCAACAGAGCAACAAAGTAACAGAGACACAAAGCATCAGAGCAACAAAGTAACAGAGCAGCAAAGTAACAGAGCAACAAAGCATCAGAGCAACAGAGCAACAAAGTAACAGAGCAACAAAGCATCAGAGCAACAAAGTAACAGAGCAGCAAAGTAACAGAGCAACAAAGCATCAGAGCAACAGAGCAACAAAGTAACAGAGCAACAAAGCATCAGAGCAACAGAGCAACAAAGTAACAGAGCAACAAAGTAACAGAGCAACAAAGTAACAGAGACACAGAGCATCAGAGCAACAGAGCAACAAAGTAACAGAGCAGCAAAGTAACAGAGCAACAAAGTAACAGAGACACAGAGCATCAGAGCAACAGAGCAACAAAGTAACAGAGCAACAAAGCATCAGAGCAACAAAGTAACAGAGCAGCAAAGTAACAGAGCAACAAAGCATCAGAGCAACAAAGTAACAAAGTAACAGAGCAACAAAGTAACAGAGCAACAAAGCATCAGAGCAACAGAGCAGCAAAGTAACAGAGCAACAAAGTAACAGAGCAGCAAAGTAACAGAGCAACAAAGTAACAGAGCAGCAAAGTAACAGAGCAACAAAGTAACAGAGCAACAAAGCATCAGAGCAACAGAGCAACAAAGTAACAGAGACACAGAGCATCAGAGCAACAAAGTAACAGAGCAACAAAGTAACAGAGACACAGAGCATCAGAGCAACAAAGTAACAGAGCAACAAAGTAACAGAGACACAGAGCATCAGAGCAACAAAGTAACAGAGCAACAAAGTAACAGAGACACAGAGCATCAGAGCAACAAAGTAACAGAGACACAGAGCATCAGAGCAACAAAGTAACAGAGACACAGAGCCAGCTACAGCGAGAGCAACGGAGAGAGGTTTTCCAAAGTCACGGTCTTTCACTCAAAATCTGTTTTGACAGTGAATCTGGAGAAGAGGTCCAAGTCTGGAGGAGGTCTGGGTCTGGAGGAGGTCTGAGTCTGGAGGAGGTCTGAGTCTGGAGAGGAGGTCTGAGTCTGGAGGAGGTCTGAGTCTGGAGGAGGTCCGAGTCTGGAGAGGAGGTCTGAGTCTGGAGGAGGTCTGAGTCTGGAGGAGGTCCGAGTCTGGAGAGGACGTCCGAGTCAGGAGGAGGTCTGAGTCTACTGACACCCCCTGAACGCTATAGTCCAGATCCAGCATCTCGTAGTGGATCTGACCTTTAAAGGGCCGGCGACCTCTGTAAGGCCGAGACCACTTCCTCTACTACGACATGTCTGGATGGTCTCTCCCTCTGTGACCCCGTGACCTCCTCTTACCGAGGGCTAAAGGGAGGAGGAGTGTGTCTCTGAATCAAAGAGATAAACACAACTGAAATAATACATGATATTAATATATAATATATTATTTTCTCCCTCTGAGGTGGCAGACCAGTGAGCAGCATGAACATCCTGGAGCAACAGCGCCACCCGGTGGATGATTGGTGTGATAATAACCTGCAGCTGAAGGTCTCTGGGCTCAGGACCATCAGATCCAATCAGCACACAGAGCAACAACCGGCTTTGAACCAGCAACCAGCAACCAGCAACCAGCAACCAGCTGGTGTGATGTTTAATGTGCTGGGAAAACCACCTGATGAGACCTCCAGAGGAACCAACGGGATTTCTGCTGTGGTATCCAATGAGAATCATGTTCCTGTGTGATGTCATCACTGATGCACAAACACACTAAACACGTTGGACTCTAGTCTTTATGTGCTGGAAGGATTTGATTATTTATAAAGTTTAGTTTCTGTCGATCATTAGACTTCCTCATCGAGTCCATCCACCAGGAGGAAGTGATGACGACGATGACCACAGCGGGATCATTTCTGATCTGTTTGAAAACACGTCAGTTACCTGAGACGGAGATCAGCCGCTCGTTCTCTCAGTGAGAGACTCTGGAATATTATGAACGGCCTGAATATTTCAAGAAACCTGATCTTAATCTGATCTTGTTTACTCACTGCAGAAAATATTCATTTTTGTTAATAATATTATGATAATTTGCCTTCCCCCGGTGCTGCAGTGAAAGTGACAGACAGGCAGACAGACAGAGAGGCAGACAGGAGAAAGACTCACCGACGGTCATGGACTCTGGCAGACCGGATGTTGGGGGGGCGGCCCGGCCCGGTGGACTGGCCTCCATGCTGAAACACAGATTCATGGGTGTGAAAGGAGCCGGGGCTGCACTCAGCAGACCGGTTAGTCCAGAATGTGAAACACTTCCCCCTGAACAGACGAACCTGAACGTCAGCAGCGAGCTCTCACGGTTCCCCGCCGCTCCCGCTGACGCACGGCGAGCAGGAAACGCAGTGGCGGCGTCCTCCACGGAGTTCACTGACAGGAAACAGACGTGAAAGTGAAGGTGAGACGAGGGAAAGTCCCGGGACTCACGCTGAAGACCGAGACGCCGTCAGCAGGAAGACTCAGACTCAAGCAGGGAAAGTAGAGCTGCTGTATACATATATGTACATGTGTACATGTATACATACATATATATATATATATATGTATATATACATGTACATATACATTCATACATGCATACTGTACATATACATATACATGTCTATATGCATGCAGAGGGAACACAGTGCATCAGGAAGGTACAAGTCTGCAGCTCTTGCTACCTGGCTGAGAGTCTGCACGGTTCAGGGGGATGAGGATGTCGGAGCTGCAGTGTGCAGTCACCGCCTGTAGGGGGCTCCACGTGGACACGCTGGACAGGCTGCCGACCAGCACCCTGCAACAAAGACCCGGTCAGACTCACATCCACATGTTTAACTGTCTCAAAGTCAGGTGTTCAAACCTCCAATACACTCGTGTTGGCCCCGCCTCCACACCTGAGACAACAGCCGTCCCATAATGCATTGGGGAAATATAAGGTCATCATGGATTCACTAATGATGTTGTGACTCACTGATCCGAGCTGCTCCTCCTCTCCTCCTCCTCCTCCTCCTCCTCCTCCTCCTCCTCCTGGGTTTGTGCTCTGGGTTTGTACATCTCCTCCTCCTCCTCCTCCTCCTCCTCCTCATTGTCTATCCTCTTCCTGTCAGGCAGAGGAGGTGTGGTAGCGGGTGGAGTTCTGGAGGCATGGGGGGACCCCACCCAGTTGAGGAGGCCCGGCTCGGCCAGGCCGTTCTGGGAGGAGAAGCCCGGCTCCAGCAGATCTACTCCTTCCTCCACGCTGCTCTGAGCCGGAGCGGTGCTGCTCCTCCTCATGGCGGCCGTCTTCTGGGAGTCCTCCTCGCCTCCCTCCTCCTCGTCCTCGCCTCCGCCGTCCAGGTCGTCATCAAAGGAGATGATGTTGGTGATTTTCTTCTTCCTGCGGCGCTCCTTCCTCAGCCCCGAGTCTGAGAGAACAAAGAGACCTAAAGTCATTCTGGATGTCACCGTCAGGACCAGATCCAGATCTAGACCAGATCCAGATCCAGATCTAGACTAGATCCAAATCTAGATCTAGACTTGCACGCTTATGGTCTGATGAAGTAATGAGTCCTCCCCGGTCTGGGGGTCTAGGGTCCTGTATGTGTTTCTAGCATGGTGATGGTCTTATGAAGAGTCCGCCCTAGTCTTGGGGTCTAGGGTCCTGTATGTGTTTCTAGCATGGTTATGGTCTGATGAAGAGTCCGCCCCGGTCTGGGGGTCTAGGGTCCTGTATGAGTTTCTAGCATGGTGATGGTCTTATGAAGAGTCCGCCCGGTCTTGGGGGTCTAGGGTCCTGTATGTGTTTCTAGCATGGTGATGGTCTTATGAAGAGTCCTCCCCGGTCTGGGGGTCTAGGGTCCTGTATGTGTTTCTAGCATGGTGATGGTCTTATGAAGAGTCCGCCCCGGTCTGGGGGTCTAGGGTCCTGTATGTGTTTCTAGCATGGTTATGGTCTGATGAAGAGTCCGCCCCGGTCTGGGGGTCTAGGGTCCTGTATGAGTTTCTGGCATGGTTATGGTCTTATGAAGAGTCCGCCCTAGTCTTGGGGTCTAGGGTCCTGTATGAGTTTCTAGCATGGTTATGGTCTGATGAAGAGTCCGCCCGGGTCTGGGGGTCTAGGGTCCTGTATGTTAGCATGGCAATGGTCTTATAAGGAGTCCGCCCCGGTCTTGGGGTCTAGGGTCCTGTATGAGTTTCTAGCATGGTTATGGTCTTGATGAAGAGTCCGCCCGGTCTTGGGGTCTAGGGTCCTGTATGAGTTTCTAGCATGGTTATGGTCTTATGAAGAGTCCGCCCGGGTCTGGGGGTCTAGGGTCCTGTATGTTAGCATGGCGAATGGTCTTATAAGGAGTCCGCCCCGGTCTGGGGGTCTAGGGTCCTACCTGCTGAGCTGCTGCGGGGCAGGACAGGCAGCGGGTCGGAGCCCCCGTCCCCCCGGGGGGGGAAGCCCGGCACCACTGCCGTGGCGGTGCTGATCTCCCTCAGGAGGCTGCTGACCCCCTGAGTGGACTCCTTCCACAGGCTGCCGATGCCCTGCGTGGACTCCTTCAGGAGGTGCGACACGGAGGAGGAGGCGCCGCCTCGCGCCAGCCCGCCGTTCAGGTCGGTGTTGTCGATGTTGATGGCGAAGAGGATGGAGTTCAGACCTGAAGACAGAGACCAGATCAGTCAATATTTAGAGTCTCATCAATAGTTGAGCTTTAGAGAACATTAATATTCATAATCCCAACGAGTGCAAACACAGTTCATCTGCTGCTTTAAGGCAGCTGTTTAACAAGATACGAGGTCCCGACCACCAGTCCACATCCTCCGGACTGGTCCCGCCTAAAGGCCACCGTCCAATCATGTCCGTCTTCTTCTCTCATCAGGATCCTTAGATGGAACCAAACAGTCGACCCTTCGGGGTCAGGAATCACAGAAATAAAAACCAGGAAAACCTCCAGCAGCCTGAAGAACGCTGGAAACCATCTCCCCTCTCCAGGTTCATCAGTTCTAGCTCGTCATCGCTGCGTCTTCAACACTGTGAACGCATGAAACCCACCTGCAGCCATGGTGGGCAGCATACTGGCTCTCTCCTCGTCCAGGACGAACGCCCCGTCTTCATAGTACGTCCTGGAGGAGGGGGGGGGATGCATCAGGACCACGGTCACACTGACGTAAACATATGTGTGTATATATGTGTGTGTGTGTGTGTATATATGTGTGTATATATATATATATATGTATATATATATATATGTGTATATATGTGTGTATATATATATATATGTATATATATATATATATGTGTGTATATATATATATGTATATATATATATATGTGTATATATGTGTGTATATGTGTGTATATGTGTGTATATATATATATGTCTATATATATATATTTAACATGATAATGTATATATATAGTGTATATATACCATATATGTGTATATATGTGTGTATATATATATATATGTATATATATATATATATGTGTGTATATATATGTATGTATATATATAAGGGGTATATGTGTAGTATATGCGAGTGTGTATGATGTGTGTATATGTAGTGCTATACTATATATATGTCTATATATATATATATGTGTGTATATGTGTGTATATGTGTGTATATATATATATGTATATATATATATATGTGTATATATGTGTGTATATGTGTGTATATGTGTGTATATATACCCCAGGCGGGGCCGGTCGGCCAGCAGCGTGTGCAGGTAGCGCTCCAGCGAGTGCTCGTTGAGGGAGCAGCGCAGCCAGGCCCGACCTCGACCCAGCTCAGAGGAGATCTGACGCAGGGAGTAGAACCGCTGCAGCTCATGGCGGTTCAGGTGCTCCTTCACATAGAACCAGAAGGTCAGCTCTGGGGAGGAGGAGGAGGAGGAGGAGGAAGGAGGAAGGAGGAAGGTTAACTCTCATTAACAACCAGCTGACCTCCACACAGCTCCACACTGACCTCCGACCTTTCTCCTTAGACCTGGGATCTGCTATGTTTTTAGAAAGTTGTTTTAAAAAACAACGTTAGCCGTCTCCAAACTAACCACTAAGGTTTGATTTCCCGAGGTCACATGACCCCAGCGTCCTACCTGCTTCCGTCTTGCTGCTGAGGCCGGCGGCCTGCTTGAGGGCGGCGGCCGTGAGAGCCAGACCTCGAGTCTTCCTCAGGCCGTGCTGCAGCACTGCCTCAAACTGGGCACACAGACAGATCACCCTGCAGAGAGACAGACAGGTTACTGGACCAAGTGCACCCTGCAGAGAGACAGACAGGTTACTGGACCAAGTGCACCCTGCAGAGAGACAGACAGGTTACTGGACCAGGTGCACCCTGCAG
Source organism: Chelidonichthys spinosus (assembly GCA_029853015.1). Taxonomy (NCBI): domain Eukaryota; kingdom Metazoa; phylum Chordata; class Actinopteri; order Perciformes; family Triglidae; genus Chelidonichthys; species Chelidonichthys spinosus. Next base: position 18,426,094 of record CM056842.1, on the reverse strand, counting down.
AGAGACAGACAGGTTACTGGACCAGGTGCACCCTGCAGAGAGACAGACAGGTTACTGGACCAGGACTTCCAGACCTTCCTCAGTATCACGCAGAGATAAAATAAAGTGGGTACTTGATCATTTTCCGTCATAAAAACATCCTTCTTCGTTCGATGTCGTGAATACGAACAAAACTAAACTCTGGAGCATCATGTGACCTGCAGCCACCACACACACACACACACACACACACACTCACACACTCACACACTCACACACACACACACACACACACACACACACACACACACACACACACACACACACACACACACAGTCTCACCTGCTGTCTGAGTCGGTGGCGATCTCCTTCCTCCCTCCGAAGCGGATTTGGCACTGGGAACACATGAAATATATATAATCAGGACTACATCACGTTAGTCGGGGTCCACGGCTCCAGCAGACACAGAACGGACTTGGACCAGGAGTGGACCTTCTAGAAGGAAGCCCATGAAAACTCCTTATTAAACAATAATACTGTGTAGTTCCATGTATAACAGTACTTTGTAATTGATCAGTTTTTATCAACATAATGTTAAACAAACAGGAAGATTAATATTTGATTATTATAGGTTGTATTCATGTTCAGGTGGATTTTTGGATAAATTTTTTATTTTGGAAGAAAAAAGTTTGGGAACAAATAATTTCGGGACCCGCTGCAGTAACACTGTGGACCCACTAGGGGTCCCGGACCCCGTTGAAGGTCTCTGCAGTGGGAGCTCGTGCTGAAAGCTGTAAACAGGTTTGGTTCCTCCGGCGAGTTCTGGACGGAATGAAGGAACTAACAGGATGTGTGACATCACAAAGCACTTCCTTGTTCTTCTGAAACGTGTCATCATCAACATGCTGTACAGGTGTGGACGAGCAGAGGAGGGACGTATGTCTCCATGTCGCCTGGGGGGAGACGGGGACAGGGGGAGACAGGGGGAGACGGGGGGGGGGACAGGGGGAGACGGGGGGGACAGGGGGAGACGGGGGACTCACCTGTTTGACAGCATCCAGCAGCCTCTCCAGGAGGTGCTGTCTCTTGGGATCGCTCTGCTGAGCACCTAGACACACACACACACACACACACACACACACACACACACACACACACACACACACACACACACACACACACACACACACACACACACACACACGCGATGAAGAAAGTCGGTTTATAACAGGAACAACATGAACTACTCTTTGTGGCTCCATTATTCACTTCCTGTTATTAACATAAACATCATTATTATATATCATTATTATTATTATTATTATCATTATTATTCATTATTATATTACTGTTCCAGGGTTCTCTGACGTCAGATGTTATTTATAAATATATATATTATAATAACTATGATCATGTGGTCTCTCATTAGTCCGGTCAACACGGAGCAGATTCTACTTATTACTTTCATTTTCTCTCTCGTCTGAAAGCCACGGGGTCAGCAGAATCCTCCACTGTCTGGGGGACCAGGTCTCACTGTCTGGGGGACCAGGTCTCTCTGTCTGGGGGACCAGGTCTCTCTGTCTGGGGGACCAGGTCTCACTGTCTGGGGGACCAGGTCTCACTGTCTGGGGGACCAGGTCTCTCTGTCTGGGGGACCAGGTCTCACTGTCTGGGGGACCAGGTCTCACTGTCTAAGGGACCAGGTCTCACTGTCTGGGGGACCAGGTCTCTGTCTGGGGGACCAGGTCTCTGTCTGGGGGACCAGGTCTCACTGTCTAAGGGACCAGGTCTCACTGTCTGGGGGACCAGGTCTCACTGTCTGGGGGACCAGGTCTCTCTGTCTGGGGGACCACGTCTCTGTCTGGGGGACCAGGTCTCTGTCTGGGGGACCAGGTCTCACTGTCTGGGGGACCAGGTCTCTCTGTCTGGGGGACCAGGTCTCTGTCTGGGGGACCAGGTCTCTCTGTCTGGGGGACCAGGTCTCTCTGTCTGGGGGACCAGGTCTCACTGTCTGGGGGACCAGGTCTCTCTGTCTGGGGGACCAGGTCTCTGTCTGGGGGACCAGGTCTCACTGTCTAA
>CM056842.1:18379035-18421535 GCA_029853015.1 Chelidonichthys spinosus | reverse complement strand
GTGTGTTGTGTGTGTGATGTGTGTGTAAGTGTGTGTGTGAGTGTGTGTGTGTGAGTGTGTGTGTGTGAGTGTGTGTGTGTGTGTTGTGAGTGTGTGATGTGTGTGTGTGAGTGTGTGTGTGTGTGTGTGTGGTGTGTGTGAGTGTGTGTGTGTGTGTGTGGTGTGTGAGTGTGTGTGTGTGTGTGTGTGGTGTGTGTGAGTGTGTGTGAGTGTAGTGTTGATGTGTGTGTGTAGTGTGTGTGTGTGTGTGTGTGTGAGTGTGTGTGAGTGTGTGTGTGAGTGTGTGTGAGTGTGAGTGTGTGAGTGTGTGTGGTGAGTGTGTGTGTGTAGTGTGTGTGTGAGTGTGTGGTGTAGTGTGTGTGTGAGTGTGTGTGTGATGTGTGTGGTGTGTGAGTGTGTGTGTGTGTGTGAGTGTGTGAACGTGTGTGTGTGAGTGTGTGTTGTGTGAGTGTGTGAGTGTGTGTGTGATGTGTGGTGTGAGTGTGTGTGTGTGTGTGTGTGTGAGTGTGTGTGTGAGTGTGTGTGGTGTGTGAGTGTGTGTGTGAGTGTGTGTGTGTGTGAGTGTGTGTGTGTGTGTGTGTGAGTGTGTGTGTGTGTGTTGCACAGATATAATTCTAGATAATTCTTCCCACATTGCGTTGCAGAAAGAGGAAGCTCCGTCTGAACTTCCTGTTTACAATGAGTGACATCACCACGATGTGAAAAGCAGATCAACATTTAATACAACATTTAAAATACAGTCAGTGAGATTTAAAACCCTCCAGAGATTATAAGGCAGCTTTAAATATTCATGTGTTTCTCTATTTACAGTCGGGCAGCGGTTCCGCTGAGTCAGCCTCCCATGCATCAGGAGAGCAAAGTGGACGTGTTATCAGGAGATAAGAGCCCGTTATCTGGACGTTGTCTAATCATTGTCAGTCAGTCAGCTCCAGCAACGAGCCCTCACAGCGCCAGCGTCTCTCTGACCAGCTGCTTGGGGGACGATGTGATGTCATAGATGCTGGACAGCGACACCTCTGTGTTGGCAGGTCTGTCGATGCCGGCGGGCTCCTCTCTGGTGGACCTGGTCTTCCTGAAGGAGTCCCTGATCCGGCTGGAGAGGCGGTCCGAGACCCGCCTCACGGCCCGGCCCAGGCCCCGGCTCTTCAGCTTGACGAGGCCCACGTCGTCCTGCAGCTCCTCGGGGGGCACCTCGATGTTCCCCGAGTACCAGAACACCCACCAGATCAGGCTGAGGAAGATGATGATGGCGCCGGCGTAGATGAAGAGGTCGTGGATCACCATCCCTCCGAAGACCCCCAGCAACATGATGAAGACCCCCACCACGTCGTGGGCCACGGCGAACCAGAAGGAGCACTTGCAGCGGCCGACCCCTCCGTACCTCCGCTCCATGACGGGCTCCAGCGGGACCGAGGTGGACATGCTGAAGATCCTCCAGAAACCAGACCTGGTCCAGGTGTGAACCTGCAGTGAAGTGGAGTCCTCGCTGCTGGCAGGCATGGAACGAGCTGCAGAGGTCAAAGTACGACGTCCTCGGCGGTTATCAGCACGCCGCTCTGTGATTGGATGGTAGACTCATAATAGTGTGTTCAGGCCCCCCCGCCTGCAGCGCCGCCTCCTCTGCGTCTCCTTCAGCACGGGGGTCCAGACCAGACCCAGCACCACAAACACCAGGCCGAGGGAGAGGCAGGCCGAGGCCACGGAGCGGGGGGGCGCCTCGGAGCCCCGCCAGGCCCGGAGCAGGAAGACGAGTCCGCCTGCAGCACACATCAGGGTCCCCATCACCATGACAATGATGGGTTTGTGGAGCCGGGGACCCGGGTCTGGACTCCTGGACTCATGTGGAAGTGGAGTTTCTCCGGTTGCTTCCATGTCGTCTGATCGACGGGAGAACGCCTGCATGAAGCATCAGCAGCTGTGAAGACTGGTGACACCCACATGGGGGGGCTGCTAAGGTCATCTGATACGGAGGCAGCTGCACAGATGACAGCTCCATTCAACCAGGAGTAAACAGGTCCAGGACTAGACGGGTCCAGGACCAGGACTCACACAGGTCACATGTTAAAGTACACAAAGGTGTGTGTGTGTGTGTTTACTCGTTAAGAGACGGACGAGGTTTAATTAACTGCTGCTGATTTCAGTTGTTAGAATTAAAAAATACAAAAAAACAAGTCTGCAAAGTCCAAACACTAAAAACATGATATATATTAATGTATTTTTATATATATATATATATATATATATATATATATATGGAATACATGAGAAAAAGTATTTTGTAAGAAACCTGAGTAAAGTTAAAAAAAAAATAAAAGAACAAAAAGATTTTGGGCGAGTTTTAAATAAAAAAAAAAATCACTAGAAACATAAAATATACATGAGAGAGAATGAGTTATGGATAAGAGGTGTGATTAAATAAACGTATACTTCCTCCTCCTTGTTCTATAGATTATGTTCCGTGTTGAGCCGACTGTATTCTGGAGGAACACATCGGCCGTTTGACTCCATGATAAATCCTGTAATAACCCTCAATAACGGGTGGATAGTGATGAAAGCAGAGACACGTCATGTAAAGAACAGTTTTATTTGATAAGTAGATCCATGACGCCGAGGTATGATGACATCACGGCTCACATAATGACATCACGGTTCACTGACACACTTCGGTATAAACGTGGTTGTCTTGCTGTGAAGCGACGGCCTGCTGCGGTTTAAAGAACGACGCAGCCATGCATCAGTTCACATAAAGTCTGTAATCTCTTCATCCGCCCAGCCTGAACATGGCCGCCGGGCCGAGGAGGGGAACGTGTCACCATGACTCATTTCACTTTGGGCCCTTTTCTTTTGACTTTGGAGTCTGTCTTCTTCCCTCCCTTCTTGCTCAGCTTGTTCTGTGCTTTCTTGTTCTTCTTCCCTCCGGCAGGCCGAGGAGCGTTCTCCAGCTTCTGAAAAACAAAACCAGCGAGGTCATCACCTCATCCCCTCAACACGCCTGAAACCTCCAGATCCAGCAGCAGCACTGACCTCCAGCTTGGGCTTTTTGCTGGGGTTGCCATGGGAACCAGCTGTGGGATTTCCTCCTCCTCTCCAGCATCCGTTGGCTTCACGCCCGCCGCCGTCTTCACGCCCGCCGCCGTCTTCACGCCCGCCGCCGTCTTCACGCCCGCCGCCGTCTTCTTCTCCTTGGCCTGTTTTCTGGCTGCAGCTTTCTCTCTCTTGGCAGCCTGCTCCTGCTCCTGGGCCTGATCCAGCACCCCGAGGTGGGTCAGGTCTGAGGTGTAGATGGGCAGGGCCACGGACGTTTGACTCTTGATGTGGATGAGCTTCATCACGGGTCCTTTCTGGACAAGGACACACTTATAAGAGCGTTCCTTCCAACACAGCATGGAGGCGGCTCACAAGGTTGTAAAAGTAAATACAGGAGGGAGAGCAGACAGGACAGGGTTCCTACACCTGTTCCAGGGTCACATTCAAGCACTTTTCAGGCATTTCAAGGTGCGGTTATATAATAATATTAAATGATTATTAATCCAGTAATGACTGAACAAACACAGAAGGTTCTCTTCTCACCGTTCGGAGTTTGGCGGCGACCGTTTGGACGGCGGCCTCGATGTTCTCCGTCACCTCGTCTGCCGTCATGCCGGCGTGAGCGACGCGCGCCATGCTGCGATTGCGGGACGGACCATGTGAGACAACGTGGGGGGGTTACCGAGTGAAACACTTATAAATAGACGTACAAACATGGAACGTATCGTGTATCAAGGTTGTAGAGACGGGCTCCACGGGAGAGGAGGTCCATCTGGATTTACATTGAGTCTCTGTGGCACCTTAAGTCTCCCGCATCAAACACTTCACAGGATGGACGGGTTGCTAAGGTGCTGCTCATCATGACGACAACAACAACAGGAGGAGCAACGAGCAGCAGATCTCACCAGCAGCAGCCCTTGTTGGTCACTTTCAGGCTGGTGCCCTGGATCACTCTCTGCAGGTCTCTGGCCAGATGTTTGCTCTGCAGGTTCACCGACAGAGGCTCTCTGGAACACACACACACACACACATACACACACTATTAAAACATGTGCCAATCCCTAATTTAGTCGGGCTCTTGTGTTTTCTTGCGTTGCTCTCATTCAGAGGAGAGCGTCCCTCCGCCTCATGGATATTAACATCAGAACTAACCCACGCCGTGCAGACATGGCGGACCGGAGGACTCACCGTTTGCGCTGGTAGAAGTGTTTGCCGAGGTGGGAGGGCAGCAGGCGGCGGACGCGGTCGTCCGACAGGAACATGTCGTAGTTCCCCAGCAGACGGCGCTTGGCTTCATGTGGTTTGTACTCCGTCCTCAGCACCTTGTAGGGGATGATCTGAGACGGGGACACGGTGACCGAGGTCGTTCTATAACACATCAATGCATGTTATTTATTCTCCATCAGTGTCCGTCCATCACTCACCTCGTGACGTTCTTCACGCCCTTCTCCTGCAGCAGCTTCTTGTAGAACCTCTGGGTTTGGTCCGACGTCATGTTGGGCTCGTCTCTGGTGAAGAGGCACACCTCGTCGGTGTCGGGCCGCTGGCCATGGGGCAGGGGTCTGCAGGGGGGGGGGGGGGAGGTCACATGGTTCAGATGAGAAGCTCCCACTACACAGGGTTCCTCCACCTTCTCCAAAGTCAAATCCAAGCACTTTCCAAGCATTTCCAGGTGCATTCCCATGCTTTTCCAGCCCCTTCCAGCTGTGGTAAACTCCATCTTTGTACCAATCCAATGGTCAGTATTCAGTCTACTTATTCTGTCACTTGTTCATCACATTAAATGAGATGTTATTGTCCTCTAAACAACCAACATGATGTTTGGAGACAGCTTTTTACAGAAGGACCACAAATGAAAGGAAAACTAATTCCACTAACAGATCCACAGAAATATAATCACCAACTATTTTCATCATCTGTTCATCATCAAAAGTCATTTTTCATAAAGAAATGTCAGGAAATGCTGTTTTCAGTTTTCAGTACAACACACATTTCAAGACCTTTATTCTAAATCCAAGCACTTTTCAGACCTGGAAACACCACACTCATTCAAGTGTTATCAAGGACTTCCAGGCGCGGACCCCGGCTACTCCAGGTCCATCCGCCGGTCTGGGGGACTCACATGCGGATGGTCTGGGCCGCTTTGGGGACCTTCCAGAGGGTGAAGAGGAGGCTGATCTGCCGGGCCTCGTCCAGGAACAGAGCCTCGCTGGTGGACTTGGTCTTCAGGAAGGCCTGCAGGGCCTGGACGGCCTGCTTCACCTGGAGGACACGGAGACCGGAGTGAGAACACACCGACACAGCCACCGACACCGACACTGTGTTAGCTTCGATGCTAACCCACGCTAGCTGCTGCGAGCTAACTAGCTCGCTCGACTCATAACAAGGACATAAATGATGAAGATACAAACTTCCATGAGCCGACTCCATGTTTACAGAAGCCGTAAAAGAACTACAGACAGAAACTATCACTTCGTACCTGAACGCGGTCTACGGGAACTCCTCCGTCCGCCATGCTGTCTGCTTCACGTGTTGACCGGTCACGCATGCGCAATCTGGGTATTCTACGTCACACAACTAAAACAAAACTTTATTTGTACGAGAGCCCTGGACAACAAAACAAGAGAAAGGTTCTCTTTTTTTAAATTTAAGTTTAAAATGGATACAAATATATAATATAATATATACAGTGTATTTTATATAGTTTACAAACTAAACGTTTAACTAAAAGTAAGTATTATAAGTGTATGGAAGCCCAAATGGGTAAAAAAAAAACAGTACCTGTATTTTTATATAGTTATATAAACGACAATAGTAAATTATAATGTATGGAAGCCCAAATGGGTAAAAAAAAACAGTACCTGTATTTTTATATAGTTATATAAACGACAATAGTAAATTATAATGTATGGAAGCCCAAATGGGTAAAAAAAAAAAAAAAAAAACAGTACCTGTATTTTTATATAGTTATATAAACGACAATAGTAAATTATAAAGTATGGAAGCCCAAATGGGTAAAAAAAAAAAAAAAAACAGTACCTGTATTTTTATATAGTTATATAAACGACAATAGTAAATTATAAAGTATGGAAGCCCAAATGGGTAAAAAAAACAAAAAAAACAGTACCTGTATTTTTATATAGTTATATAAACGACAATAGTAAATTATAATGTATGGAAGCCCAAATGGGTAAAAAAAAACAAAAAAAACAGTACCTGTATTTTTATATAGTTATATAAACGACAATAGTAAATTATAACGTATGGAAGCCCAAATGGGTAAAAAAAACAAAAAAAACAGTACCTGTATTTTTATATAGTTATATAAACGACAATAGTAAATTATAACGTATGGAAGCCCAAATGGGTAAAAAATTAGCACCTTTCATTTAATTCATGAACTGACAAAAATCAATTTGTCCAGTTATAATAACATTAAAATATGTTGCAACAAAGGATAGTAAACTTGTATAATGTGACGCTATTAATATCCAAACGGGAACATCAGGATTTGGGATCAGTATTGATAAACCAGATATTGATTTGGGGATTCCAAATGGAGAGGCGTACTAAAAGGAAACCAGAGACGGCGTTCTGTTGCAGCTTGATTGTTTATTTTCAGGATAGATTATGTAACAGCTGTGTGTGTGTGTGTGTGTGAGGTTCTTTTAATCTGTTGTTCATCAGAGTAGTATGCGAGCTCAATCCAATAAAACCATCTCATTAACGAGAGACCAAACTAAACATTTTGGTACAGCGATACTTAAAACCGGATTCTGAATCTGCTCTAAAAAGGGGTACTTTGCAAATTATAATTACAGGCCAACTCTGGTCTTTTGCAGGATATGAAATCATTCGGTAGTTTTGTGGTTTTCTTCCCCCAAACTCAGGTTCACTGCATCCGTGTCCATTCTAAAAACAAATGGCGTGGCAGCCGACAGCGCGGTCCGCCATGGGAGTACAGAAGGGGAGCGTGTAGCTACATTAGTGGCATAGCTGAGCTCTCAATATGAGAAAGCTGACACACTGGTCTCTCATTTCATATTGTTCATCGTAAAAACTGATTCAGTCTCGTTTCTCTTCATGTGATTTAAACCTCCTTCACTCCTGGTCGGCGTTGTTCTTCTCTTCAGCATAGTTGTGTGGAGAGAGAGAGAGAGAGAGAGAGAGAGAGGGAGAGAGAGAGAGAGGGAGAGAGACAGAGAGAGAGCGGCTGATTGGCTCGAGCAGCTTCGCCCTCCGGTGACGGCTGGAAGAACTCGATGCTGCCTCCGCTGCGTTAGTCCTTCTCTGGCACCAGCTTCAGCACTTTGCCGATGGCGATGGTCTTTCCTGGTGAGACGTAGGAGGACAAGTCAGGTTTCCAAGCACTTCAAGGTGCATTTCCATGCTTTTCCAGCCCCTTCCAGCTGTGGTAAACTCCATCTTTGTACCAATCCAATGGTCAGTATTCAGTCTACTTATTCTGTCACTTGTTCATCACATTAAATGAGATGTTCTTGTCCTCTAAACAACCAACATGATGTTTGGAGACAGCTTTTTACAGAAGGACCACAAATGAAAGGAAAACTAATTCCACTAATAGATCCACAGAAATATAATCACCAACTATTTTCATCATCTGTTCATCATCAAAAGTCATTTTTCATAAAGAAATGTCAGGAAATGCTGTTTTCAGTCCCTCAGATATGGAGATCTTCTTTCCTCTGTTCTATCATAGATGTCATCACATACAACACACATTTATAGACCTTTAGTCTACATCCAAGACCTTTCCAAACCATGAAAACACCACACTAACATTCAAGTGTTTTCAAGGATTTCCCTGCGTATCGTACATACATGATGCTCTATCCCTGCTCTGACGTCTCTATTCGTCTAAGATGAACGAGTCAAACCTTCATCTCTCAGGGTGAAGCGTCCCATCTGAGGGAAGTCCTTGAAGGTCTCTAAGCAGATGACGCCGGCCGCCCGGAGCCTGGCGATGCAGACCTGGTCCTGCTTCACGAAGCGTGGTCGTGTTTTGCTCTTCTCCCCCGACTTCTTGTCCACCAGACAGATTAAGGCCTGCGGTCGGGATGTGAAGAGTTCAACCACAAATAAACCGATCGATGAAGTCTTAATAAGGTGAATGATTCAGGACTCACTGAGATCTGCACTTCTTCGATGCAGGTGTGGATGTGAAGGACCGCGTTGTAACCGGGACAGATGATTGATTTGTGCTCAATGATGACGATCTGAGAGAAAAGGAGGGTTTTAAAATCAGCATCTGTTAACATCAAACCCGTGATGCTCTCGGGTCATGTGGTGTTGATGTACCTGTGCGTCAAAGGTGCGACCGGAGTGGCAGACGTTGTCGGGGCTGCAGAGGATGAACCCAGGGAGGATTTCCTCCTCCTCGATGCCCTTCAGCCTCAACTTCAGATTCTCCCCAGGAGAGGCATCGTCCGTCTCCACGTCGTCACTCAGCAGACTCAACACTTCCACCGTGTGCTGCAGACACACAATGATGTTTCATAGATGGACTTAAAGAGGACACACGTCTGGTGTTAGACGTGAAATTAATCATTTTGGTTTCTATCTCGGCTGCAGGACGAGTCGGCCTGGGAGGTGTTTGTGGTGGAAGGTTTTCCCTCATGAGGAGGACATCTCACCCTGTTGGGCATCATGGTCAGCTGCTGGGCTTTACTGATGCATCCGGACTCCAGCTTCCCGAGGATCACGGTGCCCATGTCCTGCAAGGATCGGAGCCGCTCTGTTAGTTTGATCACTTTTATAGATTCACTGGACAACGTTACAGAGGACACTTGATGCACTCTGGGAAATACAACACGCTGCGTCTTACTTTAAAAAACACTACTTGCAGAACTAAATTGAAAAGTCCACTGAAATGATTAAGGAAGGCTGGCACATACAAGTGAAGGGTTGGTTGTGGATCTCCTCACTAAATCATGAGGTTGATCTGTTTTGTATCACAGCCGTGTTGCTCTGCAGACATCGGCATGCAGCACCCAGTTAACCAAAACCATAATCCCCTTACATCACGTCATCGTCATCATATCAGCACTTATGCAACCACAGGAAGAGAGGCGGATTCACACGTTAAAGACGAGAGGATCACGAGGAACAAAGATGATTAATGTCGGGAAACGGAGGCAGCACCGAAATAACTCCACCAACACTCAGAATGTGTTGAACCGCTTCCAACGTCGAACGGAGACGGGAGCCAAGACACCGAATTATCTTCAAGAGAAATGACCGTGCCGAGGCTGCAGAGTGTGTGTGTGTGTTCTTGGATAATCACCCAACAGAAAGGACAACGACAAACTGAAGAGGGAACATAAAAAGATGTTGGACAGTAAAGGAAAACCAAAAGAAATCACACACACACCTTGTACTTGTCTACGATGGGGAGTCTGACCGGCCCGTCGTTGGATCTGGTGAAGTTTGGCAACCCGTCCAGGTGGGGAATAAACGGCAAACCCCTGGTGGAGAAAAACACACGCTCACATCTCAGAAACGTCTCCGTGCAGCTAATGTGTGCGTGATGTGTGTCAGCTCATTTCATTCAAGTGCATTCTGGGAGATTAGTAAGAGCTCTGATCAAACACAGCTGGGTATTAAATCTGAAGCAGCCATCATTCACTAGAATACAGTTGATCCTCACTGTGGGACCGGAGAGAGTTAGAGGACGAGGCTCCGTTCACAGAATGAGGTCCGATATATCATTTAAAAAAAGCTATCAGCTGTTTGTGGAAGAAACAAGACAGCAGACAGGGAGAAAAAGACTCGTTACCACGGCAACAACACTAAACGGCCATTTAACAATGCAATGGGACACGCAGCAGGAGAGCACCTCACCCATCGTTAATAAAGAGAGCACATGGATTAAACTCTGACTCAAGGTGATCCTCCAGTTTCACAGACAGCAGCCCGTTCATGGAGTTAAAACACTGCTGAAATATAAATCACCTCCACGTGAGTCCACTTTGTTAACGTATAACAAAGCATCATTGTCAGGAAAATGAGTGTGCATACCGTGCTCAGCCAGCAGCACATAATGGCTTGTTACAGCATGTAAATGTGAAGCAGACCACCCGGCCATGATCCACCAAACAGAGCCCACTTACGTGTACCAGGGGCATTCGGTTACGGGGTCCTTGAGGTTGGCACCTGTGAGTCCGGAGCAAGGCATAAAGTGGATGTCCTTCTTGGGGTTGAAGCCCACTTTCTTCAGAAAGGGCACCAGCTTCTCCTTACACTCCTCATACCTGCAGAAACACAGACACATAAACTAGGGAACATCCTGGACCTTTACACCACGAGTCAGACGTCCAGAGGGAGATAGAAACTAAGAAAGCCGATGCTGCCGACTAAACATGAACAGGTGAGTTTCATCCAGGAGCACTCACCTGTCCAGGCTCCAGTGGACGGTGGGGTCGTCCATCTTGTTGACCAGGACGATGAGATGCTTGACTCCTGCTGTTTTAGCCAGCATGGCGTGCTCCCGCGTCTGTCCCCCCTTCTCAAAGCCGGTCTCAAACTCGCCCTTTCTGGCTGAGATCACCTGATGGAAACGACATTTGAAGAACGTCATCTGTATAATGAAGATGCTCAGTATGTGTGCCTGTCTGGGGTCAGTTACCAGGACTGCCAGGTCGGCCTGGGACGCTCCACCTATCATGTTGGGGACGAAGCTCTTGTGTCCGGGGGCGTCCAGGATGGTGAAGTGTTTCTTCTCCGTCTCAAAGTAAGCCCTCCCCACCTCCACCGTCTTCCCTTTGTCCCGCTCCTCCTGGTTGGTGTCCAGAGCCCACGACAGGTACCTGCAGGTATTCATGTATTCACTCACCCGTCATGTTGTACATCACGTAGGATTCCTGAGCCACACGCCACTGGAGCTACCCCACATGTGCTTTACATTGAAGGGTGATTAGCAGTGACAACACATGAAAATAACTCAAAAAGGAGGGTTATATAGAGCACTACATATAGCAGTGTATAACAGTGTAGTCACATGTATTAATGCTAAACATGGAAATGAAAGACACTTTCTCACCAGGTTTCCCTGTTCTTCTCTTTGGCTTCTCTTTCATATTTTTCCAGCGTTCGCTTCTCCACCATTCCAGTTAAATACCTGGAGGAGAGCAAACCCAGGAAGGGACGGTACATTTATGATATCTGTGGTATTATGGAGGTAAAAAACTACTTTGCATAAGAGGCCACCTGTTGCCACAGCAGCCAACAATAATCACAGATTTGTGTTTCCTGGTCACCTGCTTGTTTACGCCCGGCAGAGTCGACCTATACCACGATGAAAACACAGAACGTGAAGCATGGATTACTCACATGATCTGCCCTCCGATCGTTGATTTTCCAGCATCTAGAAGAAACAGGAACACGATGAAGTAACATCTGATTTTGCTCCTGTGATGCATGAATGTGGAGAGGAATGTCACGCACCCACGTGCCCGATGAAGACCACGTTCACGTGCTCCTTCTTCGGGGCGTCGGGTGGTGCCGGCGCCACTTTGGGCATGGGCAGCTCCTCCTCTTCCTCCTCCATCATCACCTCGTCGTCGTTACTGCCGGTGCCCTCCTCAGAGGCTCTCCCTGAACCCAGGTCCTCCTGTCCTCCTCCTCCTCCTCCTCCTCCCCCCGGCTCCTCCTTCTGCTCCCACGTCTCCTCCTCCGTGGTCATGTCGGCCTCTGTGCCTCCGTTCTCCACCGGAGCTGGAAGCACCAACACACATTTACTACGCCTGGGGTTTCTCTGCAAGCTGCAGGCAAGCCGCCGCCGCCGGCGGGCCGCTCGGAGGGGGGAGGAGCTATTTCACCACGTAACGTGGAAATCTGCTGACTGATCATGAGAATCCAGATTCATTCTGAATCCAGATTCATTCTGAATCCTGGAATTCATTCAAGCCGCAACATTTCTGACAGTTTAAACCAAACTTACATCCTTATCAAACATGTAAAGAAACAAATAAACTTCTGAGTTATTTCATCTTCCAGGGAACCTCCTTGAGCAGAATTCAGTTCAGAACACACTAATGTCTGACACCATTTCAAACCACAAGGTCAACAGTTTGTTGTGTTGGAGGCCGGATATCTCCAGAGTGGACAAATGTGGTAATTTCTTAAAAAGACTGGAGCTGTGCCTTGAATCTACACGTGTGTCACAGAGAGACCTTGGGGATGGTGGTTCATTAATTAGTCCTTCCACTTGTTCAGGAACACAATCAATGCAATGTTCTGCCGACTAAAAACAAGGGCAGCTCCAAGAATAAAAAGCTGAAATCTGCTGAGCCCTGCAGAAGGAGCATCGTCCCATGGCAACAAATAAGCCCTCCCATTTCCCAAACTATGAAATTATGCAGCCCAGCAGACATGTACAAAGCCTATTATCTCCTCTACGCTCCTCGTTTATAATCACTCAATGAGACATCGCTGCCGGCAACACAGAAAAAGCCGGTTGTGCCTCAACTTTGTCGACAGTCTCGACATGCTGTAATTATGATTTCCTACATGATTACATGAATATATCTGTAGGAAATGTTTCTCCAGATCACTCTCACTGCCCCTCTCTTACAGACATTACAGCTGATGTTGTCCTCTCAGAGGCCGCCATGCTCCTCACAAACACAAACCAGCAGCAGCTGTTGTAACTGGAGGGTCCCGCCTTCCTGCGTCCGGCCAACAACAACCTGACTCAAAGGGGTCAGCACCGTGGAAACACACTCCGATGGCAGCCGGCCTCCGACACGGACACCAGTGTGTGCCAATCGGGGAGGCGTCTATTTCAGGCATGGACAAGTGAGGTTGCATCATATTATACCCCCCCCCCCCCCCCCATGGGTTTACCTCTGCCAGCAACCCAAATAAGGCTCAGTCAGAAGCTTTTCCCTCTGCACTGACGTTTAGATTACAGATCTGGCTGCAGGTAAACTGTTTGCACACCTGAGATCCATAAACACACCTGTCCTAACCTGATCCTGTACTTAATCACACACACACACACACAGGGTCATACCGGCCGGTTCTGCCACCTCCATGCTGGCAACTGGATCAGCTGCACCTTCAGAGAGAAAGCAAAGCATGTCAACTCCCATAAATATGAATAAGACACTCGTGTTTCGTGTAGGAGATATTGCACCACGTGACTAGCAGCCAGGTGGACTTGTTGATTGGTTAGCGGGGATGTGGTAACTGTGAAGGACTGAGGCTAACTTAGCAGGGTTAGCAACCGAGCTAGCTAGTCAAGCTAACTTGCAGCCAGCTGTCTGGCGGCCACCTACCGTCCGAGGCCGGTGTTTCCGCGGCGCCGGCGTGGACGAAGCTCGGGACGAACACCGCGGCGTTCACGTTGGGGACGAACGGCTTGGCGTTGACGTTGAGGGCGGCGAAGGCGGCCGGGAGGAGCTCCGCGGCGGCGGCGGCGGCAGCCGGGGCCTCGACATCCTCCTCCTCCTCCAGCTCCCACGAATCCGGGGCTGTGTCTCCCGGGTCCATCGCTGCTGCGTTGACAGTTGACGAGCTCTCCGCTACCGGAGGGGGCGGACGGTCGCGGTAGTTCCGGTAAACACGTCGGGCTGCTGCCGTGTTTTAGACTCTCAGCAGCACGTTTGGAGAGGTTCCCATAGCTTCGTCGAGCCCTGCTTCCTCTCAAGCATATGGATCCCGTAGCCGACGGGAGGTGGTGGCGTCCAGCCGCTGCACCGCGCACAAACACCGCCAGGGGGCAGCACCGGGGCCCTGCTGACTGGACCGCCTGTCACCACCTCCTATCTAACAACTAGACTTAAAGAAGAACAAACTAATGTCTGTTTTAGGGGGTTTATTCAAACATGTATGGAACACAGGAAAAACACTACAAGTGAAAAATAAATACATCAAAAGTGGTCCTATATATATATATATATCATTTTATTTATTATTGTGTCATTTTAATTTTTTAAAGAAAAAGACAATCATGTATATATGTTGTGCTGTATAACATACTCCAATTCCGATGTCAATAAAAATAATAAATAAATAAATAAATAAAAAGTACCACGGGTAAACTGAGATTGTCAGTGTCAACTTTAAGAAGTCATATAAAATGTGTATAACTCAATAAATAGATAAAAATACCTTAAACAACTTCAAACTGATGGGAACAGGGGAGTGTACTAACAGGAGTGTTTCTCCTTCACTCTTTGGCATCGGTGACTCCTCCAGCAGAGATGGCAAAAGTGGCCTCGTTCTCAGGCATATCAGGACTAGAGGATACAAGGAGAGATCCATGATGAGCAAAGATGAGTCCCACGTGTTTGAATTGTTTAATAAAACTATTATCGTGTCTCAGGCCACATTCAAGTCCATCTAAACACCAAATCATCCCATTAAAGCTACGCTGAAAGGCACATTTATTAATGATTTGATTAAGGAACCTTAATCTTCAACCATAATTATATATTGTGCATTATGATTTGCAAAAAGAAATCCCTGCATTATCGATATTATACATGAAAACAGCCTGTCAGACAACCTGTCAAATATTTTGGCGATTCTCATCTCTGCACGGCCTTTCCTCAGGCTGATCCGTGTGGTGGAGGCGTGAGCTAGGATGTGACCACCGATTGGCTTCTTGGGATCAGCTTGAAACCTAAAACAAGGGCAGATGAACAAAACATCTTCTCAAAGCTTCAAACAATGAAAGAAAACAGAATACGAAGCACACATTTATTCAGAATGAGTCTTACGACATTCCTGCACCGGGATCAGCTGTCATTTGGTTGGTGACAAACACTGCTACGTTGTACTCTAAGAAAAACAGAAGTGAAAACCAAAGAAAACAATCCTCAGTATTAGAAACATTACTCCTTTACACTTTATGCATATTTGAGAACACCATGTGAGAGAAACCACAGTTAAACAAACAGCCATATTTATTTCTGCAGACATTCCCTGTACATGTTAATATATAAGGATTCTGATCGTGGATTGGACATATTTGCAGACTCCTGGTTCAGACCTTCAGAGATCTTCTGCAGCCTGGAGAGCATCTGGGCCAGTTTCTGCTGCCGCTCAGCCAGCTCACCTCGACCAGAAAAGTCTACTCTGAACAGAGCCATGATGGAGTCGATGATCTGACAACAGGGAGGAGCACACAAGAAGGAGACGGGAAGACTGAGAAAGCTAGGAAAGCATCCCTTCTTTTAGAATTGAAGCCTGTTATTAAAATACAAAAAAACAACAACAATGTGTTTATTCTCACCATCCAATAGATCCACAGAGAATTACTAAACTAGAAGAGGAAAGTCAAACCACAAACATGACGTTTTGAAAGGAAAGTGCTTACCAATAGTTTGAACACTCCTCCCTCCTCGTGGAATTTGGCTGCTACAAAGTCCAACAGCTCCATCTGGTGTTCACCTGAGGAGGAGCAGGACAAACGTTAAAAACACTGCAACCTTAACTATTGATCTGCTGTGGAACACAAAAAATGTTCTCTGGAATAAATTAAGTGTATGTTTGTACTGGTATAGGCCCGGGCATAGAGCACGTTGTCCAGCACAGCGTCGTGGTCCACATTAAACCGGTCAGCGATGTCTCTCAGCCGGTCTGGACGACTTGGACCAGGCAGGTACGAGTCATGGTAAATGTGAGACAGAATGACATGAAAACATACTGATATACACACACACACGGGCAGCCATTGTTTAGTCACATTAGGACAAAACCTGTCAACATGTTTTCAAAATCAGCACATGGTAAGACGTCATGTATTAGGCAATGTGAAGGCCGCGGTCCTATCTATACCCAAGGTTGTTCCTGGGACAACAAATAACAAACACACGGCACTTCAGTAAAGAGACGAACTCATTTTGAACATCAACCAAACAGCAAATGTATGCTAACTGTCGTTGTTATGAGGATACAAGGTGTGCTCTGTGTCAATGAAGACGACTTTCCCGCCCGAGTATCCATCCTCACCCGGCAGCTGAGCAGTGACTGGACACAAACAGCAGTTTGACTTGACTTGCACGGTGTTGCTTTATCAATCCGTTTGGTGACAGGCTCCTTACTCACCACAGAAGGTGTGGGACAGCTGGGTCTTCCCTGTGCGGAACTCTGCAGGATGAAATCATGTGGGAATATTTTTGAGTCAGCTCTGTAAACTGAGTGATAATTAAACAATATAATTATACACCGTATATTTAGCTACAGGAAGACATCTCCTCACCTCCAAAGGCCTCTGTGATAGCCATGCTCTCTATTCCTCCACCCAGAAGTTTACTGTTAGGGATAAAAGATGTGTGTTGTTTTTAAGTGTCACTGTCGACAATGTGACAGCATTTTGGTTATAACCATTGGTGCTCTATAAAAATAAAGTGGATTAAAAAAGACAGCATTACAGTGTTGATTGGAGTCTAATGATTTACAACAATTGTATGAATTTACTGTAAACGTAGCCTTGAAGACTATGATGAGACATATTTAAGCTAAATCATAATATTAAAACAGTCCCAGAAGATTATAATAAACGGCTATATGTCCCACCTCGAGTATATTGTATATGCAATTGTGAATGTGAATCCTCCAGTCTACACGTTATCAGCATAAAGAGAAAGTCTTAACTCGAACTCCTGGCTCCCGGTGGTGATGTGGAACACCTGCTTCCTCTTCGTGCTGTACTCAAAGGCCGTCTGGAAACCAACGTTCTACAATGTGAAGAAAATGGTGAGAATAAAGACGTACAGGTTGAAGAACTTCACAGGACAAATCCCATTTTACCAGCATTTTCCCGGCAGCCTCCTTGATCTTTTCCACCTTTGCCTCCGACAGGCCCTTGATGTTGCACAAAGCCTTACGGGTCGTCATCTGGATGCCCTTCACAGTGCAGATGCCCACGAGCTTCATCTTTTTGATGTCTGCCATGTTCTGTGGTCACAGCCAGACGAGAGACACTCACATAGATGATCTGACGGGGAACTCTGACTCCGCTCCAGCCTGCTGTTTACAGGCTGCCTACACCTTCTCCAAAGTTCAAGCACTTTCCAAGCATTTCCAGGTGCATCTCCATGCTTTTCCAGCCCCTTCCAGCTGTGGTAAACTCCATCTTTGTACCAATCCAATGGTCAGTATTCAGTCTACTTATTCTGTCACTTGTTCATCACATTAAATGAGATGTTCTTGTCCTCTAAACAACCAACATGATGTTTGGAGACAGCTTTTTACAGAAGGACCACAAATGAAAGGAAAACTAATTCCACTAACAGATCCACAGAAATATAATCACCAACTATTTTCATCATCTGTTCATCATCAAAAGTCATTTTTATAAAGAAATGTCAGAAACTGCTGTTTTCAGTCCCTCAGATATGGAGATCTTCTGTTCTATCATAGATGTCATCACATACAACACACATTTCAAGACCTGTATTCTGAATACAAACACTTTTCAAAGCTTGAAAACACCACACTAGTATTCAAGTGTTTTCAAGGATTTCCAGCACCCGTACCACCCTGTGTTTACTTACAATCCCATGTTTCTGGAGGAGGTCGATATCTTGGAAGAAGCTTTCCTGTTAGGTTCATAGGAATAGAGAAAAAAATATTTTTCTTTCATTATTATTCCAATTTTATTTAAGTTACATTATAAATTGATGTCTGGACAGTTGGGTCATTACAATTAAAAACACTGATATATGTAAGTAAGCTACAAGACTAAAACTTCTACATTGTATTAATTTGTTTATTTAATAGGGACAGTGAATATGTATGGTCATCAGTATAAATACACGATGTAAAAGCCTAGTTAGCACAATGGCTAGTTCTCATCTATTGTCCCGAGACAACTATTATATACTATATGTTAACTATATTATCATCTCACCTCGTCATCCTGGAAACCAGGTTGATCTTCAACAACTTGATCTTCGGCAGATTTCATTTTTAATGTGGAATGAGTCAAAACACTAAAAGACTTAACGGATTCTGCTGGTATTTATTAGCCGCGGTTAGCTAAGTTAGCTAACGTTAACCTGACAAGTAAATAGCTAACTTCGCTAGCTTTTGTATTTCAGCTACATAAACCAGTCGGTAAGTAGAACTGTCGAAACATGGACAAGTTCGTTGAGTTACGTTAAATAGAAAACGACTAGAATCTCGAGAAAGTGGAGGAGTAGAGGAAAGCTAAGCTAAAGGGAGCTAAAGGGTCGCCGTGCGCGCGACAAGAAGCGGGAATTCGGTCCACTTCAAGAGCACTCGGAATTTGTAAAACTGGAACGAACATGAACCATTAATACAGCGTTCCAAGAGATCCGTTCAACTTCATCCGGGTTTTGTGTGTACTTTAATGACAGCACGACAGTCAACACTTGGCTTTTGCCTTTTAAATTGGTGTTTTAATTGCCGCAGTCATGTTGAACACAAAACAGACATGGGTTTGCTTACTGAACAGAGGCAAGAGATTGTAAATTCACATGGATAGCAACATAAAGTAGAAAATAACATTCTCCTCAGACTGGACACGTCAGGGTAACATTGAAACTTTCATCAAACACCATACGACATGTGTCCCGTCTTAAACGATAAGTCATTTCAAAAACTGCCAACGGAAAATAATTAATCAGCATGGAATCAGGTGGTGTTGCATTATACAATCCGTTGCTTAAAACTGAAGCAATATAACAGATACTCGGAGAGGTATTGCACTCTGATATACATACAGGGTTCAACTCTGACCTGTGACAAATATACAGACATGAATGCACCACATAGAAGATGTCATGTAGCCTGTCGAGCTTCAAGAGGCCTTCCTGTAGACCACATTCTTATTAGGGGTTTACAGTGAGCTCCACGATGCTCCAGACCTGCCTGTCACATATTCTATTCACATAATTCTCCATGTAAAAGTGGAACCAGCAAGCTCATGATGATGAACAACACTGTTGACACACTGTCAGTATAGCGATGTTCTTCAGACTGCAACCAACAAGACATACAATTGATTACTGTTTTTTTTAATCTAGCCACCCTTAAGAACACATTATTTATGTTTATATATGTATTTATTAAAAAAAAAAAAAAAAAAAAAGACAAAATAAGCAGTGCTCCTGGAAATAAGTCTCTGCATGTTGTTGGAGAAAGGAGAGACAGTGAGAGAGAAGTGAATCACATGCTCCTCCTCTAATCCCATCAGCCAATCCAATATGTTGGAGTGAGGCTGCCATGATGTGGACTACAGCTTTCCCTTCTCTCTTTTTCTTAATTAACTGCAGCCCTTCTCCACAGTCTCTCTGTCTCTCCTTGCGACCGGTCCCGATGCATCGCTAGCAGCAGATCTCAGGTTCATGTTGGCCCATTCTGCGTCTCACATCTTGCCGGGTGCAGGAGGCATCATGCCCGGCATCCCACCAGACATTCCAGTGTTGGGCCCCAACAGGATCTGGAAGGGGGGGGGGGGTGTCAGGTGTTCATTAAGCTTGTTCATCGATGTACTCTTCACATACAGCACATTAACACATTAGAATTTGCAATGTCAATACTTGCTCCCCCACATCTGTAAAAGCAGGTGTGCTTGTGTCTCGTCTCTCAGCTGTTGGCTACCACACACGCACACCAACACTCACCTGTCTCTGCTGTTGTAGCTGCTGCTGCTCCAGCTGTAGTCTCTCCGTCTCAAACACAACCGGCAGCACCAGGATCATGAAGGATGTAGTCCCGACCCAGAGCGCCGCACGGGAAAAACTGAAACCAGTCAAAACCTCATCAGCTCCTGCTTTTTTAAAGGTGCACCAACCCAAGGTCTGGACTAAGGACTGGACTGTTTCTAAAATCAGCATCCAGTGATCTATCATGTGTAAACGTTAGACAGATATACCTGTAAAACCTCTTGGCCAGTGAGACAGAGCACTGTGCAGACATCTCAGCGGCGGTGCGAACAGTGTCGGGGAACATCTCTGTCAGGCCCCACAACCGCTCCACCAGCGACTCATCCAGCTGGAGGAGACACACATCAGGGTGTAAGACAAGACAGCATGGGGGTCTATTTGAGATGAGACCGGTCTCATGGATAAAGGTATAAAAAACAAATCCACATTCATGTATCGACTACAAACTACAGTTTGGTTCATCCTCAACAGGTTGGGTGATACACTATTTAATAATACATTATTACATTTCCTAGTCATAGCATGATACTGAAAGACCTAATAGGTAGACGAGACCAGACACTTTACTGCTTAATTCCATATGTTCGCGACAGGCAGCGAACAGGATTACATATGAGCCTGAACGGGTAGCCAGCTAGTTAGCATCGTTAGCTCGCCGTGCTCAGACAGAGAAGATGAAGGGCAGCGCGAGTCTGTGATAATAGTTAGTCCTCGTACACATTTACGAAGCAGCCCCCGGAATCACCCCACAATGACACTCACGTCTTCATCTTCGTCGTCGTCAATCTCGTCCTCGGGGGGCCGGACAGACACCGGGCCCGCAGCGGGGGAAAGCTCCTCGATTGTGGCCATTTTCTCGCCGCAAAGCCCGCTCCTCTCTCCGTCGGGGGGTGAATCAGCTGCGTAGCGGTAAAAAGGCACCGGAAAAGCCGACGGTCGGTTTAGAGGATTGTTTTATGAGGAATTCGCGTGAGCTTTCATTAAAGCTAATGCTAGGAGGCGTGCGTCTGCTCAACGACAGTCCGAGGTCACAAACGTGAGGCTTGTCGGACGCATGACGTCACGGCAGCGGGGCAGGGGTTAGTTTGCGCTTCATCCACAAAAATAAACACCACCCCCTGTCGGAGCGGCGGTGTAATAGCAGCATCAATACATGCAACGTACGTAATAAATGGTTTTGCCTAGTAGCGAGTCCAAGGCCTACTAGTCAAAAATAAAAATATAAATGAATACAATATCTGACTTTAGATAGGATACAACTGTATTCTCTCAAAACTGTGACTTGTAATTTTACGTAGTTA
Organism: Chelidonichthys spinosus; assembly: GCA_029853015.1. NCBI lineage: Eukaryota > Metazoa > Chordata > Actinopteri > Perciformes > Triglidae > Chelidonichthys > Chelidonichthys spinosus. The sequence continues at coordinate 18,400,546 of CM056842.1, read as the reverse complement.
GATTATAAAACATCTGTTCACTAAAACATTTAACATTTTCCCTTATGGGCCAATGTAAATGAGCTCAAATGCAGCCTGTCAGCCACACATAAAACAACTCACTTTTTGGACATTGATAAACTCCATTGAGCATATTCTTCTAGAGGCTGGGATTTTCATTAATTGTGTTGGCCAGGAAACTACTACTACTAATACTGTAATAGACCCATACGCACACACAGTCGCCACTTTATGAACAAATACTTCTCTATTGTTTACATTTCTGTCTACTGTTTACTTTTCACATCTGTTTACATTTTACACTCTTGCACTGAAAATATTTATCCTTGACAATTTTTGCTCTTAGTTGTCATTTTATTTTATTTCTAATTTATTTGTGCTTTATTTCATTTTATTTGTGACTCCTGTACTTTTATTGCTGCTTTTCAAAAGTATTTCAATACTGGTAACGAATGCTTGCATTGCTACCAAGTAATGACATTAAAACAAATATATAAATATATACAATATAATATATAATAATAGAAAACGGAATGGACAACCTCTACATGGTTGATTCTGCCATAACAATTTAAATTTCTGATTTATATTTGTATTTCCTTTTATTTTACAATATGTTGAATGCTTCAGATATTCATATATAAATAATACAAATAAAATAAATAACACAAATACATAAATAAAACCTACATGGTTGATTCTGCCATTAAGGACCCTGATAGTGTAACAATTTAAATTTCGGGATGAATCTGATTTATGTTTGTATTTCCTTTTCTTGTTTCAGGATGTTGCATGCTTGAGATATATAAATAATAAAAACAAAATAAATAATTATAAAAAATAAAATAAAATAATAGTAATGAAAAAAATAAATAAATAAAACCTCTACATGGTCGATTCTGCCATAAACAACCCTGCTAGTTCTAGTTCTGCTATTTCTGGATGAATCTGATTTATGTTTGTATTTGCTTTCCTTGTTTCAGTATGTTGCATGCTTGAGATAACTAAATAAATGAATAATAACTAAATAAATGAATAATAACTAAATAAATCAGACCTGACTGCCACACAGGGCCCTGCCGGTGCCAGAGGAGGCCTGTAACACTGAGCGGTTGTGAAAGGGGGGCTGCTCATGGAAAAGTTCTGGGATGCAGGGATTCCTTGTTTACATCCTCCCGGAATACGCCGCGGGGGCGGAGTTGGCTCCGCCCTCATTCTTTAGCCCTGACGTCATTGTCGCTTGCGTTTTTTGTGAATGAAAAGAATCCAACCTTAGAGAGCAGCGGAGTAATTCCGGGAAAAGGCGGACTGACATTTTGTCGCCAGAGTCGCTCGACCCAGCAGGTAAGAACCGATCATTTCCACCGAATATTGACCCGTGAACCGTCCCGACGCGGAGCCGGGACCCGGCGGGACGGACGCGGGTCCGGCCGGAGACTTGTCAGGCAGCCGGGGACGAGCGAGCAGGCAGCTGTTTGCGTTAATCTCCTTTAGGTTAGCTCATGGATGCTAGCTGCTAACTAGCATGTTTAATGCGGGCAGATCGCAGGTTTACGGCCGGCGGAGTCGCTTCGTGTGGCGGCCGGACGGCGTTCCCGCTCCCCGGCAGTGTTATTACGACACCGGCGGGCTTTATAACGAGTTAAATGTGTTATTGGAGGTGTTACTAACATGGACGTCGAGGGGACTCGTGATGCCTGTTTACTATAGCGGGGCGCCTCCAGCTCCCTATAAGGACACGGTCCGGGTCCGGGACGGAGAAAGCCGGACCCGGGTCCCCGTCCCTGGTCTCTGCTGGTTCATGTGGTGGTTTAACATGAGCCGTTTAACTTTAAAACCTCGTAACTACGCGTTCACTTGTTGCATCTCCACAGAAAACAGCGACTAAACTCGCTGTTTATTAAAACGTAGCTGTTTTTTAGGGGGGACACAGACCCCCTCCCCCCGGAACTAGACGTGGTCGGGACCAGGGGTCTGGGTCTGGGGTTCTGGTGCTGACTGGCAGTCTGCTGACTAGCAGACGCCGTTATTGCTGAATCACTGTGACTTTACGAAACGACGGTCTCGCTGCTTTTACAGCCGGTTGGTTGGTTGGACAACCGCTATTGCTGCAACCTCCGCGGCCCACGCATGACGGGAAATGCAGTTTATTGTCGGCACAAAACAGACCACAAAGGTCTTTTTTTATTCCTGGGCTGTTATATGTAACACCTCCACGGCCTCCACCCATTCTCCTCCAACCGAGCGGAGTTCTGGACTCCCAAACAGAGACTTGAATGCCGCCTTTTGCTTTGTAAGGTTCCTCCTGCTCCTCCTGCAGCATGCTCCCTGGAGGAGGTGCACCTCCTTCATCTGTATATCATGTCATCACATAGAACAGACGTTTCAAGCAGCTTTAAAGCACTTTATTGTAAATCCAAGCACATTTCAAACCTTGAAAACACCACACTAAAACTCAAGTGTTTTCAAGGATTTGTTTACTCACAATCCCACGTTTCTGGAGGAGGTCACATCTTGGAAGACGGTTTCCTGTTCATAGGAATAGAAAGATTTCTTTCATTATTTTCCACTTCTATGAGTTTATACTATATATGACTTGATATGTGGACAGTTTGGTAATGATAGATCTGATAGACAGACTCACAATTACTATAATAACAGTGTAGTAGCAGCCAGGTCTCCTCCTGCAGGATCACCGGGGGGTTACATGGGAACAAGTCACTGATGGGAACATCCTTTTTATTATGGGAGTCAGTAGATCACTCTGGAAAAGCCACGAGAAAACCAAGTTACCCTTCACACTGATTTCAACATCTCTAAAGATTCACAGCAGATTTAGAGAGCAGCCCGCTGCGTCACATGCTGCTTCTGAAGCAAAGAGCATGACCGTGTCTGTGGAGGATCGATTCAAACGGGGAAAGAGACATTTAAAAAAGGTGTCAAAGAGCATATATAACATGCTGGTCCCCCGACGGAGACTATCATTAAGATGCAGTGTAATCTTGTCGAGATGTTTGTTTAAAAAGTGGTGAAGCTGTCAGAAAGCACCCACTGTATTCTGTCTCTGGAGTACCATATAACTTGTTAAATCATGTGTGTGTTTTCCTGACTTTTAGGGCTTCATGTGACTGAATGAAAGCCCCCTCAATTCTAAAAAAGAAAATCCATTGTTGCAACAAATATAAAGTTCACACTTTCACTCTCCAGAAGCCGCGTGGAGGGAAAACCCCCTGTGGTTTGGATGATGTCAAACTAGAACCAAATTAAATGTTAGAATGTCAGGAGATGTAAAATGCAGGCAGCGTGGGCTCTCAGCAGCAGCAGCAGCAGCAGCCATGTGGTCTCCATCCGGCTCGGGTCAGGACGGAGGGGAAAGTGATGCAGCCCAAACCGCCTCACGTCGGAGTGCAGAGTCATTTCATCAACACGGCTGCGGTCTTAAAGACACAGCGGCTCTGGTTGGTCCTGCTAGACGTTGGACTTTAATCCCACAACAACACTTGTGCTCTGCTGACCTTAAGCGCGGTAGGAAGTCCCCACAGAGGCGTGTTAAGGCGGTACGGGTTTAAACAAACACTCTGTTGTTACAGGAAGTAAAAGTGTCCACGCTGATGATCCGTGTTTGATGTAATGATCCAGTGGCTTTCATTTCAGGTTCCAAGGAAGAAATAATGAGCTCTAGACAAAGTTTTCTCATGTAGAGGTTATTCATTCACGGGCTGGTACGGGTGCTGGAAATCCTTGAAAACACTTGCATTTTAGTCTGGTGTTTCCAAGGTTTGCAAAGTGCTTGGATGTAGACTAAAGGTCTATAAATGTGTGTTGTATGTGATGACATCTATGATAGAACAGAGAAAAGAAGATCTCCATATCTGAGGGACTGAAAACAGCATTTCCTGACATTTCTTTATGAAAAATGACTTTTGATGATGAACAGATGATGAAAATAGTTGGTGATTATATTTCTGTGGATCTGTTAGTGGAATTAGTTTTCCTTTCATTTGTGGTCCTTCTGTAAAAAGCTGTCTCCAAACATCATGTTGGTTGTTTAGAGGACAAGAACATCTCATTTAATGTGATGAACAAGTGACAGAATAAGTAGACTGAATACTGACCATTGGATTGGTACAAAGATGGAGTTTACCACAGCTGGAAGGGGCTGGAAAAGCATGGAAATGCACCTTGAAGTGCTTAAAAAGTGCTTGAGTGTAACTGCATATATATAAATATATATTCCAGTGTAGCTGCCTGGCCTGTTTCACAGTGAAAGCCTAGAACCGTTGGGGCGGTGTTGCCGAGAGGAAGTGTGGAGGGGATTGGTTAGGACACCTGCTTTGAGCAACCGGAGGGCAGACACATGATAACTTCCCCTCACTATTCCAGCTAACTGAGAGAAGCATGTCGCTTTCAAAACCTCCTCTTCCTTTTAATATCAAACCACAGAGTTTAATGAGAGCGCGCGTTTGGAGAAGCATGAAAGATCTGTGGGTTCTCCTTTTCCTTTATCGTGCATGACTGCCGGTCTTGTGAGCAGATGGTAAATGTCAGAGAACTAAAACAGCCCGATGTGCCAGAGTCACGTGTGATGACATACCTTTATTTCCTCCCCTCCTTCCAGAGTGCCTGTATCGCTGTTGTCTGGCGTTGGCGGAGACCGAACACAGTCGGATCATGACATCAGAAAGAAACAGCAAAGCCCTGAAGGTAAACAGGCCAGAAATCAAACTGTTATTATCTCAGCGAGTCATGTTTTACTACCAGTCATCCTCCGTGTCTCCTCTTCCTCCTCCACGCCTGTTCCTCCTCAGGTGAAGCAGGAATGTGGCGAGAACGTGCCCTTCCTGTCGGACAGCGAGCTCATGTCGCTGACCGTACGAGAGTTGAACCTGCACCTGCGTGGCATGTCCCGCGACGAGATCCAGAAGCTGAAGCAGCGGCGCCGCACCCTGAAGAACCGAGGCTACGCCGCCAGCTGCCGGGTGAAGCGGGTGTCCCAGCGTGAGGCCCTGGAGCTGCAGAAGACGGAGCTGCAGCGGGAGGTGGAGCGGCTCGGGGTGGAGAACGCCGGCATGAGGAAGGAGCTGGAGGGGCTCGGAGCGCGCCTCGCCGCTCTCCAGAGGTTCGCCAGAGGTCTGGAGGCCGGCGGTGGCAACCTGCTGGCCACGGCGCCGCGCCTCAACACCGCCTCGGTCATCACCATCGTGAAGAGTCCACCACAGCCTCAGCCACAGAGAGACCAGGAGCCCTCCTAGAAGGAGCTGCTGGGGGGGTGCACAACCTGCAATACTCACACTCACACACACACACACACACACACACACACACACACACACACACACACACACACACACACACACACACACACACACACACACCGGAGAACAGGAAAATGATTGAGCAGGAAAATACTAAGCACTTGTCCGTGTTACGCCTCGTTCACCTGAAAGGAATCCGGGCGCTCCATCGACCGGGTGGCGTGTGTGTGACGCCACCTCACAGACAACAGCTTTGCGTACTTTACCAAAGCAAAGACCAGGATCCAGGTCCAGCAGAGACCACGTCGGACCGGCAGAGGCCTCCACCTCCACCTGATGCCGTTTTATGACTCTGCACGTTAGCGGACTGAAACGTATCTTAGAAATATGCAGCAGGTTTAATGTGAACGAGGTGTCGAACGCACACACACACACACACACACACACACACACACGAACACACACACACACGAACACACACACGAACACACACGAGGGGCGCAGACTAATTGGACTCTGACTGAAGCCAGACCTCCCACCCAGAGTTACTGTACATGCCCACTGCTTAACGAGTGTGATCCGCTGTGATCGCTGTGATCGGCCGTGATCGGCCGTGATCGCTGTGATCGCTGTGATCCGCTGTGATCGGCTGTGATCGGCTGTGATCGCTGTGATCGCTGTGATCAGCTGTGATTGGCTGTCGTGGTCGTGCTTCTTCGCCGGTCCAGAGCTTCTGCTGCAGCAAAAAAAAGCGGCGTGGTGGAGCGGACGCCGCCGCTTCTTCCTGGAACGCTACGCCGTCTGTGTCCAGGTGTAGTCCGAAGTCACTGAGCTGTCTGTCATACCAGCCCAGAACCCGTCTGTCTGCTGCTGCTGTCCCAAAGTGTCATTCATCTACTTTGTCATTTTACATGCAGAGTTTCTCAACCTTCATATGCAGGCGGGGTCACGGGGAGGAGGAGACTAGTGACTCTGGGTCACGGGGAGGAGGAGACTAGTGACTCGGGGTCAGAGGGAGGTGGAGACTAGTGACTCGGGGTCACGGGGGGGAGGAGACTAGTGACTCGGGGTCACGGGGAGGAGGAGACTAGTGACTCTGGGTCACGGGGAGGAGGAGACTAGTGACTCGGGGTCACGGGGGGGAGGAGACTAGTGACTCTGGGTCACGGGGAGGAGGAGACTAGTGACTCGGGGTCACGGGGGGGAGGAGACTAGTGACTCGGGGTCACGGGGAGGAGGAGACTAGTGACTCGGGGTCACGGGGAGGAGGAGACTAGTGACTCGGGGTCACGGGGGGGAGGAGACTAGTGACTCGGGGTCACGGGGGGGAGGAGACTAGTGACTCGGGGTCACGGGGAGGAGGAGACTAGTGACTCGGGGTCACGGGGAGGAGGAGACTAGTGACTCGGGGTCACGGGGAGGAGGAGACTAGTGACTCTGGGTCACGGGGAGGAGGAGACTAGTGACTCGGGGTCACGGGGAGGAGGAGACTAGTGACTCTGGGTCACGGGGAGGAGGAGACTAGTGACTCGGGGTCACGGGGGGAGGAGCCCAGTGAATCGGGGTCAGAGGGGGATGACCCAACAAAGGTTGAGAAGCGCTGCGTCCGTGACTGGTGAATCCCGTGGAGCTGCTGGTTCAGTGGCGTTGTTTGTTGGGGGGTCGGCCGCCGCGTCCCCCCGTCCTGCGAGTGGTTTTGTCCGGCGAGCCGTTTGATGCAGTGCCTTCGTGTTTGTTGGCGTGAGGAGACGCAGACCTGCGAGGGAACAAACTAATCGCTCATCGTTGACCGCACATTTCTTTTCTTTGGGCTTTCTCCTGAATTCTAGAGCTATAACTCCTCATTTAACAATCCCTACTGTGCAGTAACTTTGCTAGTCTATATATATATATATATATATATATATATATATATATATATATATATATATATATGGTAGACTCCCAACAGCAGATGTTGGTCATTTTTGCTCCAAACGTGGAACAGCAGAGTCACATCTGGTAGGAATTACACTCAAGTGGATGCAAGAAAATCCTCCGCATACATTCCCGTCTTGTGTTCTTATTTGTATTTGTTTGTTTGTGCCGTTGAGAGACGAAAATGTTGAGTGACATTTATCAAGAGATATATTCTATATTTTATTTGTATTTAAAGGTAGATGTTATGAAAAGACAAGCTAACGAGTGCTGTGACGTTGTGTGTTTTCAGAAGTACTTACTCATGACTAGTCGGGGATATTCTCATGTCTAATTATTGTGTTGTGTGGCAACAATGATTACAAAAATGTTAATTATTAGTTATATGTAGAAATATGCTCAAAGCCAATGGCCATATTGCTGTATGATGATGATTTTTTTGTGTGTGTGTTTTTGCCATGTTTGTACTGGCTTGTCATAGTAGATTCTCGGAGGGAGGGACATTATTTTTCTATGATGATTTGTATGTTATTTGTCTGAAAAATGTCAAGGTCACTTGTGTGTTGGCTGGAGGGCAGACGATTAAGAAGGAAGGAGGGAATGTGGGAAGAAGGATGGAGGCGAGGAGGAGGAGGCGGCCAGAGGGTGGAGGAGGTGATGAACGAGGGTGAAAGAAAGTAGAGAAGGCGGGGAAGAAGGTGGGGAGGTGGTTCTTTATTCACTTGAAAACATCCGTCAGACCCGGTCCTCGGCCCGGGTCTCGGAGTCTAGGCCACTGAATAGTGCTAGCAATATCATTTATAAGCAGGCGTCGTAACACGTTGAGACTTGTGTTGACAAAGATCTGAGGCATATATTTAGCTATATGAATATCGGTGTGGCAAAGCATTTATTCTCAATATTTTACCGTCTCACATCTGTCAAACTGTGCTGGATGTTTTGTAATACTCGCAAAACAAAAAATGTTTTTTTTTGTATTTATTACTTGTATTTTTTCTATTGTGAAAATTTAAGTACATTGTCTATTTTATATATTAATTATAATAAATGTTGTACATATTGTACATAAAATGGTGTTTGTGGGCTGGATTGGAGCAGCAGACGCTCGCGTGGTTCAGACAGGAAGTGGATCGACAGGAAGTGTTGCAAAAGCATCAGAAGATAAACTCAAGTTAAAGTAGAACCCGAGGATTTCATGTCCCGAGACTTAGTGCTTATTATTATTATTATTATTATTTGAAACAAATTAATCAGTGATCACCGTCCATGCCGCCGACACATCCTTATGTTGTGCAGAGGACAATAAAATACTGCTGACTCAGCACACTGGTGATGTTTACACAATACGTGATGTCATACATGAGCAGCGTTCATCCAGACAGACGGAAACATCAGCACGGACGCGTGGCACCAAATACTTCTGTAGAGGGTCTACAGAGTTACTGCAGGGGGGTCCGGGACCCCTAGAGGGTCTACAGAGGTCCTGCAGGGGGGTCCTGGACCCCTAGAGGGTCCACAGAGTTACTGCAGGGGGGTCCGGGACCCCTAGAGGGTCTACAGAGGTCCTGCAGGGGGGTCCTGGACCCCTAGAGGGTCCACAGAGTTACTGCAGGGGGGTCCGGGACCCCTAGAGGGTCTACAGAGGTCCTGCAGGGGGTCCCCGAAATGATTTGATCCCAACTTCTTTTCTTCCAAAAATGGAAATATGTCCAAAAATGAATATAACCTATATTAATCAAAAATAAATCTTCCCGTTTCTTTAATGTAATGTTGAGAAACTGATGTAGAAATGCCAAAATAGAAGCAGCTCAGCCTTTTCTAATTACTTGACTTTTTGTCATAAAGAATACAATTATTCAGTATTAAAACTGATACTCATTGATCGAGCCATAAATGTCTTGATTTAGAGATTTGATGCCTCTGAGGTTTGGTTCTAAACATCGTGAACGTTGAACTACAGACGAACACGTGAGGACGTCCGACATCGTTAACGACATTTTAGCCGACGTAGCAACGAAGAGAAAATTAAACTTCACACGATAAATGGCATCTTACCTTTGCTGTTGTCAGCGCTGCTAACGGCTGCTCCACCTGGAAACCCCGGCTGTGTCTCCACCTGCTGGATGAGTCGTGATACTGCACTCATCCCAGCGGCATGAGGCGTCCACATAGAACAACGGGTTTGGGTTTTATTCTAATGGGAAGTAATGCAATTTTAAACTTAACCCGTTAATTTAATGTTTTTCTGAAAAAAGAATTTCAGACACAAATTATTATTGAAACCAGAGTGTTTCTAGATGTTTTGAAACGTGTGTGAAGAGTATCTTTTAACAGCTTTCTTCTATATCCAAAACAAAACAAGATACATTCTGGACTAAATATCTTTTATTATATCTTCAGATATTCTCAGTTTGACAGGAAATAATAGCAGCATGAGCAGCTTGTCATATACAAAGAATTAGAAACCAAATTCAAATAAAGATTTAAAAAAAGACAGTTATGAAGTAAAAATACAAAACTAGGTCTTCTTTTTTCTTCCTCTCCTGCGCTCCATCTTTACAGCATTTAGAACTACAACAACCATCACTCCTCCCGTCGACAGCACTTAAACATCTGGAAACATCAGGACATCTCACATAAAACAGCAGCAGATGAAGACGGAGAGAAAGTGGATGAAGCTGAAAAGTCAACTAAGTGTGACACGAATCTGCTTTCAAATTTTAAAGGATGACGATATTCTGCAAGAGGACGGACAAATAAACATTACTGTTTATCGTTTGTAGAATGAAAATGTCAAATTTAAAGGAGCAGAAAGCATGGAAATGCATTTATAGACAGGAAACTGTGTTGGAGCCCAGCAGACGTTCTGTGTGAGAGGAATACAGGATGGAGCTGCGTTAGTGTCTCGTTGTCAGAACGTGGACCTGATTACCCAGACAACTCGACCACAGACGTGGTTCCTGTCCTCGTTCCAACCCATCATCACATCAGGCAGAACTACAAGACCCACGATGACCAGCGTCTGAAGGACCAGTGATGAGAAGATAACCAAAGACAGACTGTCTGCAGACAGGAGTGCTCATGCTGCCGCCCCCTGGTGGCCACACGCAGCGACAGCAGGTCAAGTCAACACGTGGGTGTGACTCATGAACTTCAGTTATGTGTAAAAACAACCGGCTGCCTGCGGACGTTAAACCAAAGACTGGCCTGGAAGAACGACAGGAAGAAACAACTTCTGCATTATTTTTAAACTGAGAATATTGTGTGGTAAACATAATGTATTTTCCTATATTATTGTGCTTATATTCTTTTTATTAACCATAGCTCAGGGTAAGAACTGAACATGTGCAAAAATATAGTTTACTGACTTACAAGCAAAAAGCATACTAAACCCTGACTGGATGGATTCTTATCTGAGCCAATCAGGAGGCTCTGCTGGTGGAAACTGAAACTTTAATTAACTTTTAATGTTCAACATTGTAATAATCTGTATTTTTGTTTTGTATTGTTATTAGTGTTCTAAGTTTTAAAAAGTTTGGTCTGATTGGTTGCTCGCTGCAAAGGGCGACGCCCACAACAGCAATGTCTAAAAATGTGTTTATTCTCTTTTTTAAAAGCAGAAAACAAACCATGAAAATAGCTGGATTATTTCCTAACACACACACACTCACACACACCTGAACATTTACATTTCAGTTTGAATTGAAATGTTCACGTGTGTGAAGAGAAGAAGGTTTTATTAGAAATATGATGAAGCAAATATCTGAACTCTTATCAGTTCACCTACATTATCATCTGCAGGTCTATGCTTTAATCTCAGCCAATCAAATAACACCTCAATAAGACCGGTGTGATGTCATCCTGACCAGGTGTGATGTCATCCTGACCAGGTGTATAATCTATAATCTGCTCCAATAATATCAATAACTTCATTGATCGATACATCTGGTCTCCCTTTAAATCCATCCCCACATTACAGTGGATGAGGTGAAATCCCACAATGCACCTGGGCCCCCCAGTCCTCCATGAGACCGCTACGAACCTGAAAACAGCTTCGGTCTGAAGAACAACTCGTTTGTTAAATTGTTGCAAATTAATATCTAGTTTCAAGTTTTACAAAAGTTAAAGGACTTTAATGATATTTTCTATTTTCCAGTCATGGAAAGAAATATTAAAAACAGCCGATCTGAGAACGAGAGGCTTCAACATGCCAAAAACCAGTCATCCATCAGGACGATGATGTAACTTCCATGTCACTGAGCTGAAATGTGTAAGACTTTATGAATGCTTTTCTGACGCGTTCACAGTTCAGCAGGAAGCTCCTCCCATTCATGACCAGACATCTGAGAGTGACGAGGTGTGGAGGTGGAAGTACCGTCCGTCGTTCAAGCAGTCTGTCCGGCTCTAGAACTCGTCATCGGAGCTGAGGAGGAGCGTCTTCTCCGTGTCGCCACCACCGCGGCCGCTGGCGCCGCCGTGAGGCCGGGCGGCGGCAGGCGGGGGCACGCCCTGCTCCAGTGTGGACTGCTGGGTGTACTGCTGGTAGGCCGGGGAGAAGTTATGGATGGCATCCTGGACCATGTCGCCCGGGCTCATGGTCTCCTTCAGGCTGCTGGAGATGCTCTTCATCGGGGCACAGCGGCCTGCAGGAGACGAAGAGGAGAGAGAGTTGGTGGTCAGGAGACGAAGAGGAGAGAGAGTTGGTGGTCAGGAGACGAAGAGGAGAGAGAGTTGGTGGTCAGGAGACGAAGAGGAGAGAGAGTTGGAGGTCAGGAGACGAAGAGGAGAGAGAGTTGGAGGTCAGGAGACGAAGAGGAGAGAGGGTTGGAGGTCAGGAGACGAAGAGGAGAGAGAGTTGGAGGTCAGGAGACGAAGAGGAGAGAGTGGGAGGTCAGGAGACGAAGAGGAGAGAGAGTTGGTGGTCAGGAGACGAAGAGGAGAGAGAGTTGGTGGTCAGGAGACGAAGAGGAGAGAGAGTTGGAGGTCAGGAGACGAAGAGGAGAGAGAGTTGGAGGTCAGGAGACGAAGAGGAGAGAGAGTTGGAGGTCAGGAGACGAAGAGGAGAGAGTGGGAGGTCAGGAGACGAAGAGGAGAGAGAGTTGGTGGTCAGGAGACGAAGAGGAGAGAGAGTTGGTGGTCAGGAGACGAAGAGGAGAGAGAGTTGGAGGTCAGGAGACGAAGAGGAGAGAGTGGGAGGTCAGGAGACGAAGAGGAGAGAGTTGGAGGTCAGGAGACGAAGAGGAGAGAGAGTTGGAGGTCAGGAGACGAAGAGGAGAGAGAGTTGGAGGTCAGGAGACGAAGAGGAGAGAGAGTTGGAGGTCAGGAGACGAAGAGGAGAGAGTGGGAGGTCAGGAGACGAAGAGGAGAGAGAGTTGGTGGTCAGGAGACGAAGAGGAGAGAGCTGGAGGTCAGGAGACGAAGAGGAGAGAGAGCTGGAGGTCAGGAGACGAAGAGGAGAGAGAGTTGGAGGTCAGGAGACGAAGAGGAGAGAGCTGGAGGTCAGGAGACGAAGAGGAGAGAGGGTTGGAGGTCAGGAGACGAAGAGGAGAGAGAGTTGGAGGTCAGGAGACGAAGAGGAGAGAGAGTTGGTGGTCAGGAGACGAAGAGGAGAGAGAGTTGGAGGTCAGGAGACGAAGAGGAGAGAGAGTTGGAGGTCAGGAGACGAAGAGGAGAGAGAGTTGGAGGTCAGGAGACGAAGAGGAGAGAGTGGGAGGTCAGGAGACGAAGAGGAGAGAGAGTTGGTGGTCAGGAGACGAAGAGGATGAGAGAGTTGGATGGTCAGGAGACGAAGAGGAGAGAGAGTTGGAGGATCAGGAGACGTAAGAGGAGAGAGAGTTGGAGGTCAGGAGACATAGAGGAGAGGTGGGAGGTGGAGACGAAGGGTGAGAGGTTGAGTCAGAACAAGAGAGAAGGTTGTCTTTTAAGGAGACAACAGGAGAGAGAGTGGAGTCGCAAAAAGACGGGCACCGTCATGGACAAGGAATGATGGTAGGTCGGAGAGAAGAGGATGAAATTGTGGTCAAAAGACTTAAGTTATGAGAGAGCTAGGTCAGAAAAAGGAGAGAGAGTGGAGGTCAGAGACAAAGGAAGGAGTTCGATCAGGGACGAAGAGAAACTGTAGTCATGAGACGAAAGGAGAGAAGGTTCCATTCAGGAGACGAAGAGAGGAAGTTGAGGTCAGAGACGAAGAGGAGAGAGCTGAGGTCGGAGACGAAGTGAAGAGTTGTGGTCAGAAGACGAAGAGGAGGACTGGAGGTCATGAGCGAAGAGGAGAGAGAGTTGCGTGATCGGAGCGAAGGGAGAGGTTGGAGGTCAGGAGACGAGAGGGAAGCTGGAGGTCAGGAGACGAAGAGAGAGAGAGCTTGAGGTCAGGAGCAGAGGAGAGATGGAGTCAGGAGACGAAGAGGAGAGAGGGTTGGAGGTCAGGAGACGAAGAGGAGAGAGAGTTGGGGTCAGGAGACGAAGAGGAGAGAGGCTGGGGTCAGGAGACGAAGAGGAGAGAGGGTTGGGGTCAGGAGACGAAGAGGAGAGAGGTTGGAGGTCAGGAGACGAAGAGGAGAGAGCTGGAGGTCAGGAGACGAAGAGGAGGAGAGCTGGAGGTCAGGAGACGAAGAGGAGAGAGTGGGGTCAGGAGACGAAGAGGAGAGAGGGTTGGAGGTCAGGAGACGAAGAGGAGAGAGTGGGGTCAGGAGACGAAGAGGAGAGAGAGTTGGGGTCAGGAGAGAAGAGGAGAGAGAGTTGGAGGTCAGGAGACGAAGAGGAGAGAGCTGGAGGTCAGGAGACGAAGAGGAGAGAGCTGGAGGTCAGGAGACGAAGAGGAGAGAGGGTTGGTGGTCAGGAGACGAAGAGGAGAGAGCTGGAGGTCAGGAGACGAAGAGGAGAGAGAGTTGGAGGTCAGGAGATGAAGAGGAGAGAGAGTTGGAGGTCAGGAGACGAAGAGGAGAGAGCTGGAGGTCAGGAGACGAAGAGGAGAGAGCTGGAGGTCAGGAGATGAAGAGGAGAGAGAGTTGGAGGTCAGGAGACGAAGAGGAGAGAGGGTTGGAGGTCAGGAGACGAAGAGGAGAGAGGTTGGGGTCAGGAGACGAAGAGGAGAGAGTGGAGGTCAGGAGACGAAGAGGAGAGAGAGTTGGGGTCAGGAGACGAAGAGGAGAGAGAGTTGGGGTCAGGAGACGAAGAGGAGAGAGGTTGGAGGTCAGGAGACGAAGAGGAGAGAGAGTTGGAGGTCAGGAGACGAAGAGGAGAGAGTGGAGGTCAGGAGACGAAGAGGAGAGATGGGGTCAGGAGACGAAGAGGAGAGAGTGGAGGTCAGGAGACGAAGAGGAGAGACTGAGGTCAGGAGACGAAGAGGAGAGAGAGTTGGTGGTCAGGAGACGAAGAGGAGAGAGTGGGGTCAGGAGACGAAGAGGAGAGAGAGTTGGAGGTCAGGAGAGAAGAGGAGAGAGAGTTGGAGGTCAGGAGACGAAGAGGAGAGAGTGGGAGGTCAGGAGACGAAGAGAGAGAGTTGGGGTCAGGAGACGAAGAGGAGAGAGAGTTGGAGGTCAGGAGACGAAGAGGAGAGAGAGTTGGGGTCAGGAGACGAAGAGGAGAGAGTTGGAGGTCAGGAGACGAAGAGGAGAGAGTGGAGGTCAGGAGACGAAGAGGAGAGACTGGAGGTCAGGAGACGAAGAGGAGAGAGTGGGGTCAGGAGACGAAGAGGAGAGAGTGGAGGCAGGAGACAAGAGGAGAGAGGTTGGAGGTCAGGAGACGAAGAGGAGAGAGAGTTGGAGGTCAGGAGACGAAGAGGAGAGAGGGTTGGAGGTCAGGAGACGAAGAGGAGAGAGCTGGAGGTCAGGAGACGAAGAGGAGAGATGGAGGTCAGGAGACGAAGAGGAGAGAGAGTTGGGGTCAGGAGACGAAGAGGAGAGAGAGTTGGAGGTCAGGAGACGAAGAGGAGAGGAGTTGGAGGTCAGGAGACGAAGAGGAGAGAGAGTTGGAGGTCAGGAGACGAAGAGGAGAGAGGTTGGAGGTCAGGAGACGAAGAGGGAGAGACCTGGAGGTCAGGAGACGAAGAGGAGAGAGAGTTGGTGGTCAGGAGACGAAGAGGAGAGAGAGTTGGAGGACAGGAGACAAAGAGGAGAGAGAGTTGGAGGTCAGGAGACGAAGAGGAGAGAGAGTTGGAGGTCAGGAGACGAAGAGGAGAGAGAGTTGGAGGTCAGGAGACGAAGAGGAGAGAGCTGGAGGTCAGGAGACGAAGAGGAGAGACCTGGAGGTCAGGAGACGAAGAGGAGAGAGAGTTGGTGGTCAGGAGACGAAGAGGAGAGAGAGTTGGAGGACAGGAGACAAAGAGGAGAGAGAGTTGGAGGTCAGGAGACGAAGAGGAGAGAGAGTTGGTGGTCAGGAGACAAAGAGGAGAGAGAGCTGGAGGTCAGGAGACGAAGAGGAGAGACCTGGAGGTCAGGAGACGAAGAGGAGAGAGAGTTGGTGGTCAGGAGACGAAGAGGAGAGAGAGTTGGAGGTCAGGAGACGAAGAGGAGAGAGAGTTGGAGGTCAGGAGATGAAGAGGAGAGAGAGTTGGAGGTCAGGAGACGAAGAGGAGAGAGGGTTGGAGGTCAGGAGACGAAGAGGAGAGAGAGTTGGAGGTCAGGAGACGAAGAGGAGAGAGTGGGAGGTCAGGAGACGAAGAGGAGAGAGAGTTGGTGGTCAGGAGACGAAGAGGAGAGAGAGTTGGAGGTCAGGAGACGAAGAGGAGAGAGCTGGAGGTCAGGAGACGAAGAGGAGAGACCTGGAGGTCAGGAGACGAAGAGGAGAGAGAGTTGGTGGTCAGGAGACGAAGAGGAGAGAGAGTTGGAGGACAGGAGACAAAGAGGAGAGAGAGTTGGAGGTCAGGAGACGAAGAGGAGAGAGAGTTGGAGGACAGGAGACAAAGAGGAGAGAGAGTTGGAGGTCAGGAGACGAAGAGGAGAGAGCTGGAGGTCAGGAGACGAAGAGGAGAGACCTGGAGGTCAGGAGACGAAGAGGAGAGAGAGTTGGTGGTCAGGAGACGAAGAGGAGAGAGAGTTGGAGGACAGGAGACAAAGAGGAGAGAGAGTTGGAGGTCAGGAGACGAAGAGGAGAGAGAGTTGGTGGTCAGGAGACAAAGAGGAGAGAGAGCTGGAGGTCAGGAGACGAAGAGGAGAGACCTGGAGGTCAGGAGACGAAGAGGAGAGAGAGTTGGTGGTCAGGAGACGAAGAGGAGAGAGAGTTGGAGGTCAGGAGACGAAGAGGAGAGAGAGTTGGAGGTCAGGAGACGAAGAGGAGAGAGAGTTGGTGGTCAGGAGACAAAGAGGAGAGAGAGTTGGAGGACAGGAGACAAAGAGGAGAGAGAGTTGGAGGTCAGGAGACGAAGAGGAGAGAGAGTTGGTGGTCAGGAGACAAAGAGGAGAGAGAGTTGGTGGTCAGGAGACAAAGAGGAGAGAGAGCTGGAGGTCAGGAGATGAAGAGGAAGGAGTAAAGAATAGAGGAGGAGAGTGGGGGAAGTAACGGGTGTAGAAAGGCGTAGAAGTGGTTTATAGCAGAGAAAAGTCAGAAGAGGAAGGACAGGAGGGTAAACATTATGGGAGGCTGGATTTATGGTGATTTAGGCAGCGATGTGGGAAGAAATCCAACAGAGGGGAGGAAAGGAGAAAGGAGGGAGAGGAGGAGTGACTTAGAGGGAGAGGAGGAGAAGAAAGGAGATTTAGAGAGCGTGAAACAGCAGGACAAAGGGAGGGATGGGTGGGAGACATACAGGAAGAGGAGGAACGGAGATGTGATTTAGAGAGAAGGAGTGAAGGAGGGAAAGATTCACTGAACAGGGATCTGGAGGGAAGAAGGAAGGATAGAAGGAGACGTGGAAGGCAGCAGTTACAGCTAAACTAACAGTGTTAATCAGTGTTGAACCTACCAAACTCTCCATATGTTGGAACGGGTCCTTTATGGAGAGCAGAGAAGAGAGAAAGATGGAGAGCCGACAGAACATGAGTGACGGACAGAAGAATGATGGGAACGTTGGGAATGAAAGTGAGAACACACATTGGAAACACTGGAAACGGATGGAAAGAACGGTGAACATCTGGATTGTTCCTTTGGTGTGAGAAGTCCTCTCTGGATTTAGAAGACTTCCCTCTGAGCTGATGACAAAGAGAAAACCACAAAAGAACAAGTCCTCGTCTCCTCCCGGGCTCACCTTGGGAGTCCAGACTCTTGTCCACGTAGACCCGGTACGTGAACGCGTGGCGGAGAGCGAGCGCCGCGAAGAACATCTCGATGCAGACGATGAAGTTCTGGTAACCGGCGGCGACGGTGCCCTCGCCCACCGACACCTCCACGGAGTTGATCTGGGGGATGGCGCCGCACTTCTCCAGGATGGCCAGCAGCATGCCTGATGTAACATATATATACATTATATTTCCTGAATATAAGGATCACGTGGCTGCTGGCGTGTGCTGCCTTACCCTGCCAGAAGGAGAGGAAGATGACGGACTTCACCATGAGGAACTTCAGCATGGGGCTGTAGGGGCTCAGCAGCTGCTTGGTGGAGAAGTAGAAGAGGAAGAGGGCGTAGAGAGACAAGCTGACGGAGATGTTGTAGATGATGGTCACGTAGAGGTAACCGCCAGCAACGCTGTGGGGGAGGAGTCACAGAGGACCAGGTGAGTGGTGGTGTTTTATTCAGGGTCCAAAGTCAAACTCAAGCACTTTTCAAGCAATTCCAGGTGCATTTCCATGCTTTTCCAGCCCCTTCCAGCTGTGGTAAACTCCATCTTTGTACCAATCCAATGGTCAGTATTCAGTCTACTTATTCTGTCACTTGTTCATCACATTAAATGAGATGTTCTTGTCCTCTAAACAACCAACATGATGTTTGGAGACAGCTTTTTACAGAAGGACCACAAATGAAAGGAAAACTAATTCCACTAACAGATCCACAGAAATATAATCACCAACTATTTTCATCATCTGTTCATCATCAAAAGTCATTTTTCATAAAGAAATGTCACAAAATGCTGTTTTCAGTCCCTCAGATATGGAGATCTTCTTTCCTCTGTTCTATCATAGATGTCATCACAAGCACTTTAGTCTACATCCAAGCACTTTTCGTGTTTTCAAGGATTTCCAGCTCCCGCACCGACCCTGTTTTTGCTAAAAGCCTAAACCTCCCATTAGAGATGAAAGTCCCAGACAGGAAGTGATTAAGGGAGGAAGTGATGATGGGTCTGGGACATTCGATCAATCTAGGAAATGAGAGGTGTTTTTGCAAGGCAGCTGGTCAGGTGACTCCTCCTCCTCCTATCCTCCATTAGCAGCTCCACCAACCAGGAGCCCCCAGCTGGTCACCTCCCCTGTCGGCTTACTTGAAGTCCCCGTCCTTGTATTTGCCGTAGGCCTGCAGGACGACGGTGATGACGGCCATCAGCGGCTTGACGACACAGAACTGCAGCGTGGCCTGCTTACAGAAGCGCAGGAAGCCGATGGAGTAGGCCTTCCCTCTCAGACAGCAGGTCCCGTACAGGCAGCTGGACCTGCCGGGGACAACACAGGTCAGAGTTCATACCTGCTGTCATGCTTCAACGGATCTTCACCAGGAGGAACTTACTCGATGGGTTTCCCTCGGATCTCGGCCATGATGGCGCTCTCTCCTCCCAGGTACTCATAGCACAGACTCAGGAAGTTGTAGATGACAAACGCTGCAGACAAACAACGTCACTGCCGGTTATTATCTATACGTTTTTACATGTTAGCCCTTCACAGGTTTCAGAGGGCAGCATTTGGCTTCATTTTGAAAAGAAAAAACATTCAAAAGAAGTTTTTTATTCCCCAATATTGTCTTAGTTGTTGTCTTCTAGTTATTGGTTTTGAAAATAATGTAATCAAAGTGTCTCAGTAAGCCGTGAAGTCAAGCTGTTTACAGACATAATGTTTGAATTGTCACGTTAATCGTTATTGTAAGGAATACATTTTTACTTCATGTAGCCGATGAGAAATATATATATATAAGTATATATAAATAACCTTCTGCAAACACTTGCAACGTTGTCATATGTGTCTCAACTCCAACGCTCAAAGTCAAACGTGTTGGTGTCGGCTTGCAGGTCGCCTCGAGGTCATGCTGCTTTATGACATGTGCTCTGTATTTAGATATAAGGTCTATATATATATATATATATATATATATATAGATATATATATAGATAGACACACACACACACACACACACACACACACACGTCGTGTGACATGTTTCAGTGAGGAGACGTAATAAACGCTGACTCACTGAAACACAGCAGCGATCACACAGAGCTGAGTGATGCTGAGACCCAGTTGGTTGATCTCTCAGCTGTTTACCATCATGCCCCTCCCCCCTCAGCAGCGCTGGTTGCCACGGTGATACAGTAGGTCTACACAAAACAAGAATGGGAACTTCGCAGTAACATTGGCTGTGAGAAGAAAAGAAGAAAAAAGCCATTCTGGTTGATGAGGAAGACTTGTAAGCATGGTTGCTATGCAACAGGTCGGCCATCGTTGGGCTCAGCGGGGGGAGGAGGAGGAGGAGGAGGAGGAGGAGGAGAGGGGAAGGAAACGGTTGAGAGTTAAAACAACTATGGAAGTTGAGTATGATGTCCAGAGAGGAGATCTCCACATCCTGACGGGGCTTTCTCCCATCATCAGGAGCTCACAGAGAGCTGGTCTACAAGCATGCAGGAACCAGGTCCAGACCAGCTGGTCTGGTCTACTGGACTGACGGAGCAGCTCCCCCACCCGTCCTTACCCTCGTAGCAGTCTCTGACGGTGTCGAAGTACACGTAGTACTGGTCGTTGGTGAAGAAGAGGAGGCTGAGCCAGGAGTCGAAGGCGTAGATGGGGACGATGAAGAGGATCCGGACGATGTGGCGCTGCTCCCGGGGCGAGCTGTAGAAACGCAGGTGCATGTAGATCTGGACCAGGACAGACGGGAGGGACACTCGTTACCGTTACCGTGGAGATGACATGCAAGGGAGGCATTAAGGAGCAAAACAATCTTCATCCACCCGGATCAGGTTTCACCTTTGTGTCTCTCTGTATCACAAACACCTGCCGAGGGACGTTGCCAAGCAACCGCTGCCCTTCTCTGGGCCTGATGTGTGTGTTTGTGGTGTGTGTGTGTGTGTGTGTTTGCAGGCTCACCCCACACACACACACACACACACACACACACCACACACACACACACACACACACACACACCACACACACACACACACACACCAACATCATAAACATGTGTGCCTGTTACAACATGTTACCTGGTGGCAGGTGAGGATGACAGCGGTCCAGACGAAGAAGCCGGACACGGCCTGCGCCGCGGGAGTCATGAGGAAGATGGGCTGGTCTGGGGTCAGCAGTGGGGCCTCAGGGAACCACGAAATGTTGGGACCCATCGGGGCGGTGGGCGGCGGGACGGGGGCGGCGACCAGAGGAGACTCCTCCCCCAGCCTCTCGGAGAGCGGCACGTCTCGCCTCAACAGCCTCAACATCTGGAAGCAACGCAGAGCACATGATAGGTGTGTTCCTACACCAAGATTCAAGCCAAGCACTTTTCAAGCACTTCAAGGTGCATTTCCATGCTTTTCCAGCACCTTCCAACTGTGGCTAACTCATATTTGTATAATCCAATCCTCAGTATGAACATCTCCACTCGTAATCATCAACCTGGATTATAGATCTGTGTGTGTGAGAGATAGCAGGAGGGTAAACACACACATCTGAGTCAAACAGGTGTGTGTGTCGTGTGAACAATGGGGTCTGTGTTGAATGTATGGAAAGAGAATATAGATTCAGTTCCTACATCTCCCAGAAGGCTGTTTGGCTGCTGCCAGATAACGTGGGTTTAGGTGGAGCAGCTGAACGTCCAGAGGAGATGACCGCACCTGACGTGGCCAGAAGTCATGTGACGTAACCAGCAGCAGCCTCCGTCTCCAAGGAGACGCCATCATGCTGTCAGGGTGTTTGTTCTCAGCCGGCACACAGTAAGGAGACCGTGGTGGAGACTCAACGATAAGAGTGTACATGCCGGTAAAGCCCCGATTATGCTTCCGCGTAGTGATCACACAGCGGCAACGCAACGGCCACGCAGTTGCTTGGAGACCGTGATGGTTCTGCGTTGGGTTTACGTGTCGAAATGCAATCCAATGCCACACCAGTAGAGGGCGCTATGTTTTTTGTAAAGACTGACCGACCGACCGAGACTCTTGACGTATATCGTCGTTAGCCTCGTTATAGCGTATTTGTTTACTTTCTGGCTTTAAACCTCCACAATTTTTCAGAACTTGGTGTTTTATTTCTTTGTGCAAAAGCGACAAGGT
>CM056842.1:18331535-18374035 GCA_029853015.1 Chelidonichthys spinosus | reverse complement strand
AAGGTGGGGGGCGGCTGAGTTCTTCCCCCTCTGGACCAGATCCCGAAGACCAGATCCAACCGGTTCAAGAGTTTGTTTGTCCCGCTGGTTTCAGTTGGCTCCTCCGGTCTGTTCACACACAAAGACACTCGGATGGCCCCGGTCCCCCTGGAAGGGCCTGCGAGGCCCCCTCCTGCTCCTCCTGCTCCTCCTTCACTCATTCACGTTTTCATTCATCCATTTGAAAAGTACGGGGGCATCTGATACCCTGCAGCTGCTGGAGCAGAGGAGCAACACAAGGAGGAGAAACGTCACTTTGGAGGTTCATGACAGCAGGAAATATGAGAGATTTCTGTTGCGTCAACAAATCCCATGAAATATTTTTATTCTGACTTCCTGACCGTGTCTGTGACCCTCAGCCCAAAACCCAGACCCTCAGCCCAAAACCCAAACCCAAAACCCAAAACCCAAACCCAAAACCCAAACCCAAAACCCAAAACCCAAACCCAAAACCCAAAGCCAAAACCCAAAGCCCAAAACCCAAACCCAAAGCCCAAAACCCAAAACCCAAACCCCAAAACCCAAACCCAAACCCAAAACCCCAAAGCCCAAAACCCAAACCCAAAACCCAAACCCAAAACCCAAACCCAAAACCCCAAAGCCCAAAACCCAAAACCCAAAACCCAAAACCCAAACCCAAAACCCCAAAGCCCAAAACCCAAAGCCAAAACCCAAAACCCAAAGCCCAAAGCCCAAAACCCAAACCCAAAGCCCAAAGCCCAAAACCCAAAGCCAAAACCCAAACCCAAAACCCAAACCCAAAACCCAAACCCAAACCCAAAACCCCAAAGCCCAAAACCCAAACCCCAAAACCCAAACCCAAAACCCAAACCCAAACCCAAAACCCCAAAGCCCAAAACCCAAACCCAAAACCCAAACCCAAAACCCAAACCCAAAACCCAAACCCAAAACCCAAAGCCAAAACCCAAACCCAAAACCCAAACCCAAAACCCAAACCCAAACCCAAAACCCCAAAGCCCAAAACCCAAACCCAAAACCCAAACCCAAAACCCAAACCCAAAACCCAAACCCAAAACCCCAAAGCCCAAAACCCAAAACCCAAAAGCCAAACCCAAAACCCAAACCCAAAACCCCAAAGCCCAAAACCCAAAGCCAAAACCCAAAACCCAAAGCCCAAAACCCAAACCCAAAGCCCAAAACCCAAAACCCAAACCCCAAAACCCAAACCCAAAACCCAAAGCCCAAAACCCAAACCCAAAGCCCAAAACCCAAAACCCAAACCCAAACCCCAAAACCCAAACCCAAACCCAAAACCCAAACCCAAAGCCCACAACCCAAAGCCCAAAACCCAAACCCAAAACCCAAAGCCCACAACCCCAAAACCCAAACCCAAAACCCAAAGCTCAAAAACCCCAAACCCAAAGCCCAAAACCCAAACCCCAAAAGTCCTGACTGAAGATTCATCCAAAAACATCAGGAGTAAATGTGTTTGTTGGGGACTATTTTCATCTGGACTGTGTGTGTGTGTGAGAGAGAGAGAGAGAGAGAGAGAGAGAGAGCGGCCTACCTGTCGCTGACCTCAGGTCAGCCAGTAGGAACTCACTTTGCCAGATGTTCAAACGGCACGCTGACCTGAGTGGAGACCAGAAACCTGAAGTTTAGTTCCTCAGATTCAGACCGGAGAGAATGACCTGTAAATCTACCTGTGACGCGGCGATGCGGGATTGGTCGAGGCGTGCGGTGAGGTCGGAGGAGGAGACATTGGCGGGCGCCCCGCGGTGAAGCCTCATCGCCACCTTCCTCTCTCGCTCAGCTCGCTCGGCCCTCCCGGCCTGAGGAGAGCGGTTACCTGCAGACAGACAGACAGGCAGACAGACTGAAGGCCCGTCCTGTTTAATCACCTGTCTGTCTGTTAGGGGCTCCAGAACCACAGACCGGATCCCCACCTGCCTGCTGGCCGCCCCGCGGGGCCGGCGTGGAGGGCGTGGGCTCCGCCTCGTTCCTGACTCGGTTGGCTGCTGCCGGGTTTGGACCCGGCGGCAGGGCTCGACCTCCGGCTCCTCTTTGACCTCCTCCTCCTGCTCGCTCCTCCCCCTCCTTGCCCTCCTCGGCCGTCCGGCCGGCGCCCTGAAACACAGCGGGAGGTGAACAGTGGAAGAGGCGCTCGGCGGCGTGGCGGAGAGCGTGGCGGAGAGCGTGGGACTCACAAACTTCAGCATGTTCCAGTCGAAGACGTAGTCGTAGGAGAAGCCCTGCCGGTGGAACAGGTTCCTGAACAGCTGCCTCAGGTAGGAGTAGTCCGGCTTGTCGTCGAAGCGCAGGGAGCGGCACAGGTTCAGGTAGGTGGAGAACTCGGCTGGAAACAAGAAGGATCAGTGAGTCCGGGTCCGCGGACCAGGACTCTGCCGGCCGGGTCCTCATACTCACAGGGGTATCCCTTACACAGCACCTCGATGGGCGTGGACATCTTCTTCTCACTGATGCGCTCGTACTTCTGCCTCTTGGTGGCCGCCTTCAGGCCCTGCCACGGCAGAGAGCCCAGGTTGAAGTACATCAGGACGTAGCCCAGAGACTCCAGGTCGTCCCTCCTCGACTGCTCTGTGGAGGGAGGGAGGGGGAGGGAGACAGGAGGGAGGGAGACAGGAGGGAGGAGAGAGACCGACAGAAACAGAGTTGTGAGACTCGGGTTTTGAACACCGTCCCACGGGGGCGGACCTCCACCTGCACGCCGCCGTACCGATGCCCAGGTGGGTGTTGATGGAGGCGTAGCGGGCGGTGCCGGTGAGGTTCTTGTTCTCGCGGTAGTTGATGTGCTGGTGCGTTCGGGCGTCCCGGTATTTCTTGGCGAGGCCGAAGTCGATGATGTAGACCAGGTTGCCCTTCTTGCCGAGCCCCATCAGGAAGTTGTCGGGCTTCACGTCTCTGTGGATGAAGTTCTTGGAATGGATGTATTCAATCCGGCTGATCTGGGAACAGAGAGGTGGATTATTCAATCCGGCTGATCTGGGAACAGAGAGGTGTATTATTCAATCCGGCTGATCTGGGAACAGAGAGGTGGATTATTCAATAAGGCTGATCTGGGAACAGAGAGGTGGATTATTCAATAAGGCTGATCTGGGAACAGAGAGGTGGATTATTCAATAAGGCTGATCTGGGAACAGAGAGGTGGATTATTCAATCCGGCTGATCTGGGAACAGAGAGGTGGATTATTCAATAAGGCTGATCTGGGAACAGAGAGGTGGATTATTCAATAAGGCTGATCTGGGAACAGACAGACGCATCAGGCAACTCCGATAATCAATAGCTTTGAGTGGTGTTGATGCTTTCCGTTTCCAGTTAGTGTTTAAAGGCCACCAGTGAAAGAAAAGTTGTTGATCAATAACCCTCCTGCAGATCTATAGAGGTCCTTTTATAGGCTGGGGCATTAAAAAGCAGTTATTGCCCCTTTAGAGGAGCGATGACAGCAGAGAGAGCGATTAGGAGACGAGGGAGAACAAATGTTTTCGTTCCGGACTAAAGAACGACATATGAGGGATTAAAGAGGCCCACAAAAGGCAGGCGAACCCTGGACCAGGATCAGGGCCGGCCTGTCCTGGATCACTGTGACTTTCATGGAGGATCTGAGCGGTCAGAGAGAAGCTTCGTCCCGAGCCAGGAAACAAGCTTCAGAGGTTCAGAGGAGAATCACTCCCCGGTTATGACCGGATCCATTTAAGTCTAAAAATAGCCCCATGCTTTTATTGTGTTGCGTCCCGGCCGGAGGTCCACCACAAACGTGCATGAATCACCGTGCTTCAACTGGATGTGTGGATCTGAGGTGTCGGACCCCCCAGGACCCCCAGGACTCCTGAAGACTCACCATCTGGTCCGCCAGCAGCAGGACCGTCTTCAGGCTGAACTTGCGGGAGCAGAAGTTGAACAGGTCCTCCAGACTGGGACCCAGCAGCTCCATCACCATGACGTTGTAGTCGCCCTCCGCTCCGCACCACTTGATGGACGGGATTCCCACTGTGGACATATAGATATATACATATAATTATATTATGTATATTATATGTGTAAAGCTTTTTTACTTTCATTTAAAGGATTTATTGAAAAATGTCTTGTTCCTGGGATCACGTTATCTCTTCTAATCTTTGTTAATTCCACCTTCATCATGTGACGCCACAACAACCCTGAACTCGCTGGTCTCCTTCTAGCCCCCTCGCTGGTCTCTTTCTAGCCCTACTGCTGGTCTCCTTCTAGCCCCCTCGCTGGTCTCTTTCTAGCCCCCCGCTGGTCTCCTTCTAGCCCCCTCGCTGGTCTCCTTCTAGCCCCCTCGCTGGTCCCTTTCTAGCCCTACTGCTGGTCTCCTTCTAGCCCCTCGCTGGTCTCCTTCTAGCCCCCTCGCTGGTCTCTTTCTAGCCCTACTGCTGGTCTCCTTCTAGCCCCCTCGCTGGTCTCCTTCTAGCCCCCTCGCTGGTCTCTTTCTAGCCCTACTGCTGGTCTCTTTCTAGCCCCCTCGCTGGTCTCCTTCTAGCTCCTCTGCTGGTCTCCTTCTAGCCCCCCCTCGCTGGTCTCCTTCTAGCCCCTCTGCTGGTCTCCTTCTAGCCCCCCCTCGCTGGTCTCCTTCTAGCCCCTCTGCTGGTCTCCTTCTAGCCCCCCGCTGGTCTCCTTCTAGCCCCCCCTTGCTGGTCTCCTTCTAGCACCTCTGGTGGTCTCCTTCTAGCCCCCCCTCTGGTCTCCTTCTAGCCCCCCCTCGCTGGTCTCCTTCTAGCCCCTCTGCTGGTCTCCTTCTAGCCCCCCGCTGGTCTCCTTCTAGCCCCCCCTTGCTGGTCTCCTTCTAGCCCCTCTGCTGGTCTCCTTCTAGCCCCCCCTCGCTGGTCTCCTTCTAGCCCCCCCTCTGGTCTCCTTCTAGCCTCCTCGGTGGTCTCCTTCTAGCCCCTCTGCTGGTCTCCTTCTAGTCCCCTCGCTGGTCTCCTTCTAGCCCCCCGCTGGTCTCCGGTCCTCCTGAGGCTTTCTAGACCCCCGGCCCTCCTCTCCAGCGGCTCACCTCCGCCCAGCAACATCTTGTAGAACTTGCTCTCGATGTGGAGCTGTGGGTGTTTGGTCTTCACACACTCCAGTTTGATGGCCACCTCATCTCCGGTGGAGATGTTGGACCCTGAGAAACACACACTCATTACAGCTGAGATATGAAGCATCACTCATTCATAATGTCATGTAATGTAAAGTAATGTAATGTAATGTAATGTCATGTAATGTAATGGTGTGAGTGCCAATAATAGTCAAGCACAGGTGCCTGTGTGGTGAGGGGCCCCAGAAAGGCTTGGGCCGGCCCTGGTAGTTCTCACCGAGGTAAATATCTCCGAAGGATCCGCTCCCGATCTTCCTGCCCAGGCGGTACTTGTTCCCCACCCGTAACTCCATGACTCCGGAGCTGCTCCACCCACTGAAGGAGTACACACACACACACACCGTCATCAATCAGTGTGATCAATAGAGGACCGTGTGATCAGGATCAGTTGCAGAAGAGGAGATCGGTGACGTTGCTCAGAGATCAATCACTGCAACTTCCTTCAAAAGGGAAATGTTGCTCACTTTGTGCCTTCGTGGGGGGGGGGGGGGTAGAATTAAACATGGGGGGGGGGCAGAGTTAAACATGGGGTCAGCATTAAACATGGGGTCAGCATTAAACATGGGGGGGGGGTCAGAATTAAACATGGGGGGGGGGGTCAGCATTAAACATGGGGTCAGCATTAAACATGGGGGGGGGGGTCAGAATTAAACATGGGGTCAGCATTAAACATGGGGTCAGCATTAAACATGGGGGGGGGGTAGAATTAAACATGGGGTCAGCATTAAACATGGGGGGGGGGGGTAGAATTAAACATGGGGTCAGCATTAAACATGAGGGGGGGGTCAGAATTAAACATGGGGTCAGCATTAAACATGGGGGGGGGGGTAGAATTAAACATGGGGTCAGCATTAAACATGGGGGGGGGGGGGTCACACATCCTCTTCCAGGAGTCAACGTGATTTTGCATCAAACTCCTGATTTGGGAGTCAGCTGACTGGAAGGAGTCATGGTTTCCTTTAGTCTGACACTGAACGCTGACTGAGTTCACGTTGCTGTTTTTTATAGCCTGGGCTGCTTGTAGACCACCAGGCAGACCTCCACAGACATCCCCAGACCCCCCCAGACCCCCTCCATGCAGCGTGCAGTGTTACATGATAAAGCCTTCAGCTCTGCAGCTCCTCTCTCTGCCTCTAAGCAGGCCCGGCCCTAACCAATCTGGAGCCCTAGGGTTAAGGTTAGGGTTAGGCAGTGTAGTGTATATACTCACAAGAAACCGAATAGCTTTGTCTTTGACCTTTTTTTTACTTAAAGAAAGATAATTCACAATCAGAATAGTTAACACGATAAAAAATTATGAATAAATAAAAGAATACAAAAAATACAATGAATATATGAAATACAACCATTTTTACATACATTCATAAATAGTCTTAAGTATAAGATCTAACTAAACACAAAATAAAACGTGTCAACAAGTTGCATAAAATAAATTAAAAATACAATACAAATAAGGCACTGCACAAAACAAGATATTAAAGGTGGGGGCAACAGGAAGAGCGCTTGATGCTGCTGCATCACTGCTGGGTTCTGCTGCTGATGTGGTTGGGTGGTGCTGCTGATGTGGTTGGGTGGTGCTGCTGATGTGGTTGGGTGGTGCTGCTGATGTGGTTGGGTGGTGCTGCTAGGTCGGAGGCAGCAGTGGTAGATGTGGTCGATGGCCCAGGGGTGGGGTTTAGAAACTTCAACAGTGCATCTGAAGAGAGGGGTATGTGACACCATACAGAGTATTACAGTCTAATAATAAAAACATGATTCCAGGAATAAAATGAAATGATATAATATAATAATAAATATGTATGATGTTAACTGATATGCAAATTAGATTAGATTGAATTTATTGTCATCATTAGAGTGAAATGCTGAATAGCAGAATTCAAAGTAGCAGTAATATATCATATGAGAATGTTATGTTATGATTATCTTTGAACGAATCACAGCAGTGCTCATATTCAAAACAGCATTCTCTCTCATGTGATATTGCTTAATTAACATTAATGATGTGCACTTTAACAACTAGGCTTACAACTATAATATATAAAAGTCACTATTACCAGCAGGGCAAACGTTAGCTAACCACACGGCAATAAAAATGTAAACAAATGTAAACACCTGCTAAAAAGATCTAATAAATGTCCCTGAGGAATGTAAGGTGGGAGTACTGTAATGACGTTACATTATTACTTTCCATAACTACTTAGCCCCCTCCACAATATTAACTGACGTTAAAACTAACAACTAACGTTAGCTATTTATTGATTAGCAATTAGTGAATCATGTAACGTTATCCTAATGCTAAACAGCCAGGTGTCTATCTGTAACAGATAAATCATTTCATGTAACGTTACCTCTGTCTTTTTCTCGTTCCTCCTCTTCTTTTCTTGCTTTTCTTCCCTGGGCACCCGACAGTTTGGGCTGTTTTGACATCTTGTGTTGATTTTTTGATGTGGTGATGACGTCCAAAAAGAATCCTGATACGGGAAGGGAGGGGGCGCACCGTGCATGGGGGGGGTTGTAATGTTGTAACAAATATTATTTCTATTAAATAAGCTTTGCTTTGCATTTAAATTAACGTGGGATTATTTCTTGTACCAACTTTTTTTTTTTTTTACCATTTGTGGCGTGGCGCCCCCCGATGGACGGCGCCCTTACGGCCTATGCCACGGGCCGGCCCTGCCTCTAAGATCTGATCTACTGTCAGCGTTACAGCAGCGAGATGCTACTGCTGCAGGACTGCAACGAGACCCCCTAACCAGGCAAGACCCCCAAAACAGGCAAGACCCCCAAACCAGGAAAGACCAGACCACTTGGTGCAGCTGGCCCAGAAACCAGGAGAGAGGGAGGGGGAGGAGGTGGATGTAAAACCCGGTGTTCGTCCTGACCATCAATGTGGGAATGAACCAACAACCGCACCCTCCTGTTCAGGTAGGACCCCGGAACAGCCCCCCCACCCCCCCCGTTTGTCCACACACACACACACACACACACACACACACACACACACACACACACACACACACACACACCGTTGACACGCCAACATACACACACACACACAACACACACACACACACACACACACACACACACACACACACACACACACACACACACATACACACACACCGTTGACAAGCCAACATACACACACACACACGCACACACACACACACACACACACACACACACACACACACACACACACACACACACACACACACACACACACACACACACACACACACCGTTGACACGCCAACATACACACAACCCCCATCCCGCCCCAGCGCCTCCTCACCGGGTTAAGTCCGGCTCCGTGGTCCCTCCCAGATCCGTCTCACTCAGGACTCAGGACTCAGGACTCAGGACCCTGGACAGCGACGCACCGACGCGGCTTCGGACGGCTCATAATAAACACCTCGGGAGATCTGAGACCCGGACCCCCCCTCTCCTCCCCCCCAAAAAGAGGACCACGCCACAGATCCTGATCCTGATCCAAGCCGAGTCTGGAAGATTCTCAGTGTCAACCCGCGGAAACCAGACGGTGATGCTCTCTCTCCCTCCCTCTCTCTCTCTCCCCCTCACACACCCCCGCCAGCCTCTCCGTTCACACCATCGACAATATCGATGATGTCATCCGCAGACGGGAGGAGGAGAAGCCCGGATCGGCTTAAAGCCGCCGCTCTGGTCCTGGTCCGGGTCCTGGTCCGGGTCCTGCGGGGATCAATGAAACCAACAGCCTTCACTGCAGGTTAATACATGTATTCAAACCGACACAGTTCATGATCACATAGGAGATCAATAAAACGGAGCGTTAACTGATGTAGTAGTGACAGCGCCCTCTAGCGGTTCCTCCTCCAGACGCGTCGGAATTTAGAGGTTAAAGGACTCGATCACTGTTCCTGTTCCGCATAAATGCTGGACTACAAAGTCATGAGGAGGAACTTGTTTAGGTGGAAACAGAAGCGGATGAACAGCAGCGACTGCTTCAGGTTCTGGTCTCGGTTCACGAACGATGCTTTCTGTTGGATTGTTGCCCAATCCACATGACTTGTATCGGTCCCTATCAAAGAAACGGAAAGTGAAATCAACTTCAGTCCAGAGTCAGTGTGACTAAGATGTTTATGGGATGGAACCTGACACACGTTATTATTGATACCCGTTAATGACTCACCGATCAAACAACAAACCACTTAAGAGTTCAATTCAACCTTTATTATCTTGTTCTTTTCTCCTTTAAATTAATTTCCTCTCCTTTTTGTAACATCTGAAATAAACAAAAACATCCTGAACAGGAGTGATAATAAAGACTGACTTAATTTAAATGGATACATAATAATAATAATAACAAAAACAAACAGTAAAAGATAACAAGTAATGTCTTTAACGTGTCTGTAAAACACTGTTCCAGCTCAGCTTGGTATGGTAGGATTCGGCATCTCAATAGAAATGCCTTCAGTTGGTTGCTTCGTCTTAAAAACAAAAATATTCTCTTATTGCATTTGGCAGAAAAAAAACACAAAATACATACAGGAACATAATGCTGCTAAAAAACACAACTTAAGAGACATATGCAATAGTGCCGATGTTTTTGAACTTTTTTAGCTATTACAATATCCAAGCACGCAAACATGAATACACGTCCACAAACACACACTTCCTCTCAAATGTAAGCTGTCAGATTGACATTTATTCACTTCCCTGACTGGAGCAGATAAATGTTCACACACACACACACACACACACACTCACACACTCATGAATCTCTCATGGACGAGAAAGAAAGAACAAACATTCAACGTTGTATATAACACAGACACTCCGATATCGTCGTCATTATTATCTTCATCCTCCTCCGTCCGGTCTACTGCCATCACTCCTTTCATGCACACACAGGCAGGCAGGAGGGCACCTTGTACAGCGAGTAAATAAGTGATCATAGTCATCATTATCGTCATGACAATATACAATAACCAGCTTGATTTCTCGAGTAAGAAATAAAACACAATAGCGAGGTCAGTGTTTGAAGGGCAAAAAAGAAATCTCTGAATTTCCACAAAGTTTCACACGTTTTTCTTTTAAAACAGAAAAAAAAAAAAAAAAAAAAAAACAACCGACGTACATCAACGAGGAGATACAATTTTGCTTGTCAAATATAAGAGCAGTGTGTAACTGATGAAGGTGTGAAGGCTGCTGACATGGCGGGCAGGCGGCCGCTGGTTTGTTAGCCAAGGCCACTGCTGTTGTGACGGTTAGTCGTCCGTAAGGTGTAGCTGTTGTAGCTCGGTTTCAGAGATGGAGGGATTTGTGGAGGACAACAACAAACCCAGAGGCATATAGTGCAAGTTTGGCTAATGTTGGTTCTCTTGTTTACCCTGGTCCCATGCTGATGGACGTCCCACCAAGGTACCGACTAAAACGCTTCCACCATCTCAAAGGTTGCTGATCATCCATCTGACTCAGTAGTGTGGCGTGTCCCCCCCATCTATACAAATCCAGACCCCCCCCCCCCTGAAGCTTCCAAACATGAGAACTTAGAAGGATGCCAGCCAGGTCTCCGAGGGCTCAGTCTGCAAGTCTGATTTTTGTTGAGATTCGACCATTAAATAGTAGAAAAGAAAAGAAACGGTGGCACACTTAAAACCAGCACTAGCTAAGGTGTATGATGTGGGACTCTGGCTGAGCCGGTCTGCAGTGCATGCCTGAGTGATCGGCTCTCTGAACGCTGACCGAGTACAAAGAGCTGTCCAGTCCAGTCCAGTCCTAACCAGTTGAATGGATGTCACCTGTTCCCCCAGTTCAAGTTTTACTGATGTCTTCATTTAAAGTTAAGCGGTTTGATGTGTGTGTGTGTGTGTGTGTGTGTGTGTGGGATCATGTGTGCATGTACTGCATGCAGCCTGTGTGTAGTATGAGTGTCTCTCTTCATGTCGTCTCTATGTGTAAATAAATACAGAGTTTGACATGTATTACAACGTGTGTGTGTGTGTGTGTGTGTGTGTGTGTGTGTCAGTCAGCCCCCCCACCCAGCAGGTCCCCCGGCAGCAGGGAGGCGGGGCTGCCCATCTGGTGGCGGTCGTCGAGTGCCGGGGCGCCCCAGAGGCTACTGCTGGGGTACCCCGCCCCGCCCATGCCCCCCATGCCCCCCCACAGGCCCTGCCTCCCGGCCTCCGCGGCCCCTGGCCCGTTGCTGCTCCACTGGGCGAAGATGCCCAGGCCGGGCCCCTGGGGGGCAGGCTGGTCCGATGAGCTGCCTGTGCTGTCCAGACTCTGCCATCCGGAGCTGGAAGGCCCGGTTCCTCCTCCGTTTGCTCCTCCTCCTCCAGCTGAGGAGCCTCCTTCTCCTCCTGCTCCTCCCCCGCCGCTGCCTCCTGCTCCACTCCCCCCGTTAGCGTTGGCCCCCACCACCGAGGAGGCAGGAGGCCCGGAGCCTGCAGAGCTGGCGGTGGTTCCTGCGCTCGCTGCTCCTCCTGCCTGGGAATGTGCAATGTAGCGAGCCACATCCTCCTCGCTCACGAACTCCGCCAAGATGGTGGTGTTACCCAGAACGCACCTGGTCAACAACAAGGCCGTCAGAGGTTTAACAAGCATCTCCTGGATTAACTACAATCACAAATCATCTCATCAGTAGAAGATGTTTTAATTCTAACAGATGATTGAATATAGTTAGCACCCGTACAAACTCAAATGTGATAGATTTTAATCCATGAGCGTTGGAGGCGACTACTTCCAGTCATGTGTTCAGCATACAGGGATCAAGATGAAGAAGCCTTACATGTGCAGTGCACTCTGGGCCTTGGCTGCCTCCTGTTTGGAGCCGTAGCGAATCAGAGCAGTGCCCTGGGTCAGGCCAAGGTGAAAGGTCAGCAGAGGGCCGTGCTGCATGCAGATGGTCCTCAGGGTGGAGCCATCAATCTGCAGGAACATGGAAGGGACGGATGACGGTGAACTCAGGAGTGTTACCATGGTGATCATGTTGATGAGTGCATGAAGGGAGGTTAAACACAGCAGCACAGCTGTTTCCACTCTAAAACAACCCTAGCAGGTGTTTACCTGTGGTGTGAGGTTGCTGAGCACCAACCAGCAGCTTTCCCGAGAGCTGCCGTCACTCCAGGTCGAGGCTGCAGAGACACAAACACTTAGATAAACCCTGGGAACAAGAACCTCACTCCGTTTCCACCTTCTCACACGGAATAACGATGAAGAACGTTCCCGACAGCTCCGAGGCTTCTCTTCCAGATCAAACATACCCAGAAGTTCTCTATACGTTTAATCTGATGGATGTTTCAACAGCCTGGACGCTGAAGAGGGACGACGGTGTTAAAACAAGATGATAAAGCGTCGGGACGTTACCAGTGGTGTTGGAGTTACCGCCCCAGCCCCGGCCAGCAAATCGAGGGGCTCCTCCGGACCACGGGGAAGGCGATGGCTGCTTTTGACTGGCCAGTCCTGGAGGGGGGCGGGACAGCTGGCTCTGGCTGCTGCCACGGTTGGCTTTCCAGGACTTGTGTCCGATGGGCTCTGGGGGCCAGCTGGTCTTGTAGTCTGTGTACTTTGCTGTGGGATTTCAGGAGAGGGGAAGAGCAATATGTAACAATACCAGTAACCAGGACAAAGACAGACACAACGAGACCAGGAGAAGCCTTCCTTCTACATCTAACAAATCAAATAACTCCTCATCAATCAATAACACTGCAGCAGGCTGTTCCACTCAACAACTCTCCACTGGTCAAACAGTCAAGACACACCTGAGCCCAGTTATGTACACAAAATAACTACATCAACTCATCAATAACATGCCAGGGATACTCAGACAGGTTCTTCCCATTAATAGTTAATCTGCTGATTATATTCAGGATAGTGGAAAACAAAACCTTAAGTTGGAACTAGAGAATGTTTGACATTTGAAGAATAGTTCTCTGACCGGTCGTGTGATGGATGGACTGGCGGTTTCAGGCCTGAGTGTGTTTGAGGGAGTTACCTGAGTTGTGTGCGTTGTTGAGGGGACTGTCTGAGGCACTGTAGGGCCAGGCACCAGGTGAAGGCAGCAAGGTGTTGAGGGGAGGGGTGGAATCTGCAAACCAGCGATGTTGGTCATTTACTTACATTGAAGAGGAAGGCAGACATCTCTACGGCTGATATCTCCCAACGCTCACGCCAAAACAATCCAGATAGATAAATAGCACTACAGCTAAGTGGACAATTATTAGTATTATTTTGGGTTGAATTTAATTTAACGTGAACACAACGAGGGGGAAAATATTCATAATGCTTAGAAATCCACACACAAAAATAAATAACACGCCGTACGGCCGAGAAAATGTATAAATGCTTACCAGTATTGTCTTGTAACAACTGGTGCTCAGTATCATTGAGGTTGGGGGACCCTGCGTTTCCCATCATGCTCCCGGGGGTCATGTAAGGGTCAGAGTCGGGGTCGACTCGGTCGATGCCCTTCCAGGGGACACCAGGCTGGAACTCTGGAGAAACACACACATTCACACATGGTTTCTTTGCTTTCTGTAACTCGTGAACCAGATATTTCCTGGTCTCCTGTTTATTTTCCACGTTGTGGGCGCCCTGAGCTCAGCGTATCACTGTAACGTGTCACTGACCAGGGGGCCAGCTGGGCGTGGGGGTAGGCTTGGTACCCATCTTGTTTCCAGGGGTGCGATGCCAGTTGTCTCCCAGTCCATCTCCAACCATCATGTCATACTGAGAGTAGGGCGAGCCCCCCGGCATCTTCATAGAGGTGACAGGACCTGGAAGGTGACGGTGTGTTACATCACTGAACACCAGACTGATTCACCAACAATCACCATAATATGTGACTTCACATCTAATCCCATTAACACCCTTCCATTCCAGTTCTTATCAAACAAGCACTAGAATGAAAATTAAATTAGATAGATCACCATTTTTGTGGAATGCGTTGTCAGGTGAGGAGGTGTCTGGAGAAGAGTGTCCTTCCATCATCCATTTGAAGCGGGACTGCTGAATCCCGAGGTCCTTCATGCCCCCAGGCCCCCCCACTGCAGAGGTGCCCAGGTCCAGACCCGGGAGGTTGACCCCAGAACTGAACCCTGCTTACAGGAAGAGACAGACACATTTATCTAGTTAGGAAACCTACTCTAAATGCAGTGTTTACACGCTTTTTAAATGAAACCGGTCTAGGAACAAGCACTAACCGGAGTATGGTCCAAGGTTTTTCTGGTGCAGGTCAGCCACAGATGCTGCCAGGCCTGGATGGTGCAGGGGATCAGCCCCGGGCAGTTTGGGACCCCCTCCAACATGGTGGGAGGGGGAGAGTTTGGAGCTGCTGCCTAAACCCCCGACCTGCTGCTGCTGCCTCTGCTGCTGGAGCACGGCCATGATCCTGGCCAGCTGAGGAGGCAGACAAAAGCCCAGAGTCAGCAGCTGGGTGGCAGAGAGGGTGAGTGATGTGTTGTATGCTGATGTGTACCTGTTGAGGGTCAGCCTGCTGCCGCACGTTGGGTGGGAACTTCCTCTGGTTTTGCAGCAGCTGCTGTTGCTGCGGCGGCTGCTGCTGCTGCTGGAGGAGGAGCTGACAAGCCTGAACGAACACAGAACCAAAGAGAAACCAAGGCGGCGTGAGAGGCAACACAAACAAAAACGCACCCGACAAACTCAAGCGCTTGTCAAACCCACGCGTGTAGACTGAGGAATGTTTTTGTCTAAAGTGCAAGTGAATCGTCATCTTAATATTTAGGCGGCGGGTCTGTAGCCAAAGTTTGTCTAGTGTGAATGCACCATAACCATAATGTCTAAAGTCGATGTAAGGTATACGTTTACGAGTCACATGATCACATCACTTCTCAGTTCATTTCCATCACAGCAGCCCTGTGACGGAACATTGCGGTGAGATAAATGGAGCTGCTTCTCACCAGCTGAAACTGGATGTGAGGAGGGTAGATGCTGCTGAGCATGGCAATATGCTGGGGGGACAGCTGTGGAGGGAACACACCTCCCCCGACGCCCGCCACGCCGCCAACACCCCCCACGCTCCCGCTGGGAGAGGGCATCTGCTTCAGCACGGAGCCTGGCACCTGGAGACACACAACGGCAGGCGAGCACACCTGTTACCACAGAAACGCCTGGGTGCCGTAACCACTAGCAACCGCATTAGCGTACCGCCTCTCCCAGTTTAACATCGATTCTCCTTCATGTTCTCATTAACTGTAGTTAACAAGTAGCTCAACCCCGAGTGAGTGAAGCAGATTGATTCAATTCCTGGAAAAGACATGCGTTCACTTTGTATTCTTTAGAAGCAAGCAGGGAAACGGGATCAATGTGTTCCTGAGGAGAGATGATGCACTCTAGGGGGACTAATAGATACGATGCACAAAGCCAGCGACCGCAACGTGTAAGCTCATAGAAATAACAATGAGATAATACACACCAGAACACAAAGTCTGAGGTATGCAATCCACCCCTTCTATGACCTGGCTGAACTGTAATGTATGATCTGGATCCCCCATTAGAGCAAACAATGCAAGTACAACTCTCAGTTTCTCCACCATCTCTTTGCAAATGAGGACAGATTATTGTGTGAAGAACACGGAGCGACACGTCTCATCAAAAACACAAAATGGGATGAACAAGCTGATCACAGAGAGAGGTTGGACAAGTCGCAAGTTAAACTAATTTCCTGTCCCTAATGGATTTATTTTGTTCTATAATCAGCTTAATTGATTTCTCGTTGCAGGAATATTTCCAAGTTGGTGAAATTCTGCTTTTTATCGCGTATTTAGCAGCAAAATGAAACAACTGTGTAACGCTGACAGCCATCCTGCATAGCAGTTCATAGTGCTGTGAAATAGAGAGAACTCTGAAGAACACTGGTCAGAATAAAAGCAACAGCATCAGTACCTGAGGCGACAGGAACTGATGAGGCACTTGCGCTCGTATTCCTGGGGACTGGTTTATGGGTGGGACACTTGGCTGGTGTCTTGACTGAGCCATCCCTCCGCTACTGCCGAAGATACTGTGACTGCCCTGTGATCGAAGATATATAATATCAAACCTTAGAGCACCAGAACAGTGAAGACACACATGAAAAACATACAAAGTACACAGAACATGACAGACTGGAGGAGGAAGATCAGGGGGAATAACTTCATGATAATCTTTAGAAAACTACAAGAAGCCAGTCTAAAGAAATGACAGGACAGAAACAAGAGGAGCAGTCATCTTACTTGTCTAAAGGGAATAGTGTGGTTGAAGAGGGAATGGGGCTTGTAGACAGTGGGTGGTGAGTACAGAGAGCAAGGACCCTCCTCCCCAAGGCACCAATCCTGATTGGTCAAAGGTAAGGTCTGTCACAGTGACAGCCAATGGAAGACCAATTTAAGTGGTGGTGAGGGGGGGGGGGGGGGTATAGGGAGGAATGGGGCAGACCAGGAAGAAAAGGTAGAATCACAAGAGGAAATAAAGAATAGTAAGATAGAGGACAAATGTTATCTAGACATGAAAAAGACATCAAGGACAAAGATGGCGAGGTGGCAGTGAGACGGTACCTTGTCGTAATAGGACCCGCCGTCCACAGGTGCTGCCTCTTTGGAACCAGGTGGACGATAAGACATGCCCCCTCCTCCTCTTGCTGCCTTTCTCATGTCTCCATTGTAGTCATTCATCCCCATGCCCATGCCCATGTTCATGTTCATGCCCATGTTCATGCCCAGGCCTCTTTTATCCACATCCATCTTTTTCTCCTGGAGGGAGCCCGGAGCCAGGTCGATGCTTGGGTCCCTGGGATCATCATTCTGTCCGGGAGAGAAGCATCATCATCATCATCATCATCATCATCATGTAGGCGATAACCCACCTGCTAAACGCCACCACACTGTGTGTGAGTGTGTGGGTACAAAACCAAGCGTCCCTGCCACAATTACACTAAAGAGATGACAGTCTTACCAGCAGCCCCATATTAGAGAACTGTCTGTTGATGGGACTCATCCACGAGTCTCCTCCGACAGCCTTCATTGGACCCTGGGAGACAAATACAGTGAGCACACTATGATTTTCACGTCTACAAGGGAGTGAGTATAATTTAGATTCATACAATCAAAGCTGTGGAATCCAATCTTACTACATAAATGTATAAAACCAACGACCTTCAGCTTCATCTGAGCTCATTTCAGAGATGTCAGATAGTGGCATAAAATACATCCATTCCTTGAATTTACATCATTAAAGAATTAAATTAAAAAAGGGATCATCCACTTAAGAAGTACTTATTATCCACATGAAGGTGGTAGGACCCAAATGGCAAGCCTTTGTTTTCAAAGATTAGTTTTCCTGGCTAGAGCGCCATTGAAGCCTTTTATTCATTTTTCAGACAGTGTGGAAACGGGGAGAGGGAGATGACATGCAGGAAACGTGTCCCGGGCGGGATTCGAACCCGCGACCACCGCGTCGAGGACATTTAGCCTCTGTACGTGGGGCGGCTGCCCTAACCACTGCCTTTGCTTTATGAATAAATCGTTGTGGCTTTCCATCAAGATGTATTTCCCCCACAAACCTTGTTGGTGGGCTTCTTCCCGGTGTGGCTCTGTCCCCAGCCTCCATTGCTTCCCTGTCCCCAAGACGTGCTGCTTCCCTGGGAGCCAGTGTTGTTCCACATGCCGCCACCTCCACCGCCGCCGCCGCCACCCTCCTCCTCATCCTCCCAGCTTGAGTGACGCGAAGCAGCCACAGAGGCCTCTTTATCCCCCCAGCCATCTTGCATAGACTTTGGACCTGCAGGAGAAAAGACTCATAAATAAACCATCAACACTGTCAGAACAGCAATGCAAGGTATATCTTTGTGTTAACCTGGTAAAACCAGTGTGTGGATGGCTTTCCCACAGATAACATGTTCAACTGTTTTCACCACAGATGTTTTATTTACTTCCTCACCAGATTTGATGGGGTTGGGAGAAGGGTTTCCCCAGCCTGATGTCTTCCCTCCAGCATCGTCAGATTCCCCCCAGCCGGTAGGGGTGTCGGTGGTCTTCCCCCAAGCTGCCGTGCCATTGTCTACAGTAGGACTAGTCGGAGACGTACCACCCCAACCTGACGGCCCTGCAGACAAACACGGATGACACAACTGTTTGTCTCAAATAAAGTCCAATGTCTAGAGTGGAGGCACATCCAGACTGAGCTGGCCTGTCACCCTGTTTCATTTACGCAGTTTAAGGTCACCTGAACACCGATTAGGACAGGGCTAACTCTCTTCCTCACACGTACTTGTGTTTGAGCTATTGGTCTGATGTGGTCCAAAATCAAAGCATCTTCACTGCAGTATCACCCTGAGAACATTCACTGACTTCACCTCCGCTGAACCCAATTGGAGGCTACAGTACTGAAGCCGACTACTGTTCATGTGGTTTTGAGATTCAACTGCAGATAGCAAGCAGCTGGCTGGCTGGCAAACGACTTTTGTCTCTCTTTGGATGCGCTAAACCTCTACTGCAAACCTAGAAACAGCAGATCATCACCCTGTAAAAAGCAGTACTTGATTTTTCACACAGAGGAAGAATGAGGAAGATCTTTCACAATCCTAAACTGTCAAATTACAACCAGCCATTCAGAAAACAAACACGTCCTTTAAATGGGAAACATGGACCCAATGGTCGGCTCGCCATCTGCAGTGGGAGTTTTACCGTCTGCCTGATCTATTTTTTTGTTGTTGTCAGTGAATCTGGCAAGAAAACACACTGACATTAGAAAAGATGAGGCCTAAAGAATATGCATGAGCAACATATGAAGTCCCTGTTTCTTCTAAATGACTATATTATGGTAGAATCCCAGTTTGTGGTGTCTTACCAGCAGCTGAGGGTTTTCCAGCTCCGTGGCCAGTGTTGAAGTCTCGGTTGCCTCCGAGCCCTGCAGCCTGCCTGCTAGGCTGCTGCTGTATTGGAGCTACCTGCTCTTGCTGCTGTTGCTGCTGCTGCTGTTGTTGCTGCTGCTGCTGTTGTTGTTGTTGTTGTTGCTGTTGTTGCTGCTGCTGCTGCTGCTGCTTTGCAATCTGAGTATGGCCATGTGGCTGCTGGTCATGCGGCTGCTGCCCAGCAGGGGCGCTGTTCTTATCCCACAGGTTGACCGGCTTGTAGTTGTAATTGGTTGGGTCTCCCCATGCTGATGTTCCATCGTCGATCTCGTTCTTCCTGCTTATGGACTGTGGTGAGGGTTCCTCCCAGCCGCTTGGTTCAGATCCACTTCCACCTCCTCCGGCGCCGCCAGGGATGGGCCCTGAGGTCCAGCCTGAGCTTTGGTTCTGGTTCTGATTCTGGGCTTGAGAGATGGGTTTCCTCCCCCCGCC
Organism: Chelidonichthys spinosus; assembly: GCA_029853015.1. Taxonomy (NCBI): domain Eukaryota; kingdom Metazoa; phylum Chordata; class Actinopteri; order Perciformes; family Triglidae; genus Chelidonichthys; species Chelidonichthys spinosus. The sequence continues at coordinate 18,354,595 of CM056842.1, read as the reverse complement.
CCCTTGCATAGCCCCTTGGTCCAGTGCTTGCTGTCGCTGTGGATGCTGATTGCGGGGCTGTGATTGTTGCTGTTGCAGTTGTGCCTGCGGGCCTGTGATGGAGCCCGGCTGGCTGTTTGGCATCTGGTGCATTTTGTTTCCTCCACTCCAACTTTGATGGGGTTTGGACCCCATGCCCCCAACACCGCCCATCCCCCCTCCCCCTGTGCCCCCTGCTCCCCAGGTTCTCCGAGGAGCACCCTCTTCCCAGCTCCCCCAACTACCCCCACCTGAATCCCCACCTGAGTTTCCTCCTCCATTCTTCCGGTCATCCTCCCACCCCCCTCCTCCACAATTTGATTTGGACTGTTGCTCTCCCCAGTCCCTACCTGCCCCAACCTTCTGTCCTGACCCCCACCCACCCCCTCCTCCATTCCCTCCCACCTCTTTCCACCCCCCTGTAGATTTCTCCTCCTTATTTCCTCCCCAGCCCCCACTCACTGAGTCACCCCGTTGCCCGTGATCACCCCATCCTTCCCCAGTTGATCCTCTACTATTGTCTCTCCATTCCTCATTACCCCAGCCCTTGGCCTGCTGGCCATCCCCACCCCCCATCCCTCCTCCACCCCAGCCTGTAGCCTTCCCCTGCTGGCTATGTCCTGGCATTACCCCTGACCCCACACCAGGTCCAGGTGTTGTCACTGGCCCAGATTGTGAGACGCCAAGATTCCTCATGTTGGGGCCTGAAGGTGGTGGGGCTCTCCCCGAGAGAGAGGCCCCACTACTGCTACTGTTGCTGCTGCTCTCCCAGCCCTCTCCGGAGGACCCAGTAGATGGAGCCAGGGAAGGATTGGGCCCTGGACCCATAGAATCAGAGATCCTGGCTCCACCAGAATACTGAGAAGAACCACCAAGAGAAGAGGTGTGCTTCGATGTAGCTGATGATGATCCACCTTTACTCTGTCCTCCGTGTTCTTCAAATTCCCAGGTTGTGTTTTGTCGAATCTGTGTTTGGCCCCAGCCTGTATTGGACAGGACCCGCGGGTCCAGATCAGGCCGGCTGAGCAGGTTCTGTAAGGCAGCTTCAGCATTAGGTGCAGGGCGGGGAGGACGACTGTGTCTACTGCTAGGCCCACTCCCGTTTCTGGAATTTCCACCACTGGATGAAGATCCTCCCTGTGCTCCCTGTCCATCTACTCCCCCACCCCATTCCCCTGTTTCGTTCTCCCCCTTCTGATTGTCCCAAGCTCTGGTCATAGTGGTGGCTGTTGAGGAAGAGGAGGAGGTGGCAGGGGGGTTACCAGCTGTGCTGCCACCACTACTGCTGCTGTTACTGCTGCAGGCTCCACCGATTCCCTCACCTCCTGGATTAGCTCCACCAATACCAGTGGAGGTCCCACCCCAATCACCACCAGAAACACCTCTCTCTCCTCCAACTCCTGATGACCCCCACCCTCCCTGAGATACCCCGGAGGTTTGAATGCTGTTTCCCCCAGTTCCAGCACTGCCCCAAGCAGTACCCCCACTTGTGGAAGTCGGATACCCCCAACCCGATGTCCCATTATCTCCTTCAGCAGCTCCGAATCCCCCTGTGCCACCTCCTCCACCCTCCCATCCATCAGTCCTTGAGGCACCCGTTTTGGAGTTAGCTGCAGGGTAAGAAGACTGGCCTCTCCATGAGGAGGCAAGGCTGTGGTCTCCCACACTCATCTCACCTCCTCCCACACCACGGTCCATTCCTCCCCCGATCCCTTCCCCCCCGGCGATTTTTGGTCCCGCTGATTCGCTGTCCCACTTCCCCCCACCCATCTCTCGGTCTCTGGATTGCATTTGGTGAAGTTGTCGCTGATGGGTGCTTGATTGATTCACAGATAAAGTTGGGTGACCCCCCAGCACCCCGACTGCCCCGCCTCCCAGTGCCAGGCCCAGGGAAGCAGAGTTGTTGGCAGACAAAGACCCTCCATGGCCCTGGTGATGGAAGGAAGATGGACCTCCTTCTCCTGCAGCAGCGGGCCCATCCTGCTGCACCAGGGCAGGCCAGGCCGAAGGGTTGGCATTTGGATTGAAATTGGCACCTGGAATCCCACTGTTGCCGTCTACGGGGCCACTGGCATCATGGCTCCCTGGCAAAGCGGAAGCTTTGGAAAGTGAGGAGGGCGGTTGTAGCAGAGGCCCAGCTGTGGCTACTGCATTCCCTCCTCCAAGATGACCCTGGGAGGCAGCCATCCCCCACGCCACACCGTTGGACGACTGCATACATTCATTGGGCAAAGAGAACGAGGAAGTGGATGAGGATTGGTTGCCAGAGGCACTGATGCTGTTCACAGGCATTCCGTTGTTGTTGTTGTTGCTGCTGCTGCCACCGCCGCCACCTCCGGCACCGGTGAAAGAAGCTCCTACCCCTTCACTGCCAGCAATGCTAGGCCACTCCTCCAGGTCGTTGCCATCAACGATCACCTTCTCCCTGCCCTGAGAGGAGGCCTGGCTGCCTGAGCTCGCCCCCCACATGGAATTTGCATAATTAGAAGTAGTACTAGAAGCAGCAACTGATGATGAGGTGAGGGCCAATGAGGAGGCAGCTGCACCAGTATCTGAAAAAGCAAATCCCACAAGAGAAAAACGTCAGAGGTCGAAAGGAGGAAATCTTAAAAGAACTCAACGCCATTATCTTTACATAGATCACTTCTAAATGTGACCTGCAGGATTGCTAACCCTTACCTGAGACAGCAGCCATGTTTGCATTGGGGCCATCCCCTCCTCCTCCCCCTCCCAGCAGCATGGAGGACAGTGGCGGCTGACCCCTCTTCAGTAGCACTTTATGGTCCTGCTGGCAGCGGAATCGTGGCGGCACTTCTCTCGGCATGTAGCGAGGTTGCTGCTGAGACGCCTGAGCTCCGCCTCCGCTACTCGCACTGCCGTTTCCAGCAGCACTGGGGCCGCCAGCGGTGGAGGAAGAAATGGTGGTGGAGGTGGGCTGTCCGTTGGCCACCGCCAGGCGCTTGGCATTGTTGCCGCCCTGTGACGGGGTGGCAGCACTGCCAGGGCCCAAGGTGGCTGGGGAAGGGGAGGCAGAGGGGGTGGGTCCAGGGCTGGGGGAGGCAGAGCTGCTCTGAGTGGCAGGAGACTGGGCAGACGCCGGCTTGGACAATTCTGGCACTGCAGGAACAGCAAAGAGAGAAACCGAGGGAATTCAATGGAGCATAATTTAGAAATACATCTTTAGAGAACAGTGCACAATTCATTTTAAGTACGTGAAAGTGCAAATCCTATCTTGGTGTGATGCAGATAAAGAAAGGAAATATGCTGCACAGCATTCCCTGATGCTGATGCTTTGGGTTCATAAATGTTACTCTTGTCCTTCCCCCCCAAAACTACATGCAAAGATTGCAAAAACCAATGAAGACAAGCCATGAATTATTATCCATCCTCAAGATGGTTATTGTGACAGAGGAATGGTGATGCCAGACATCCTAAAATACAACAACAACCACAAGTTTGGACAAACTAAATCTGCTTACCTTTGTTTTTTTGTTCTGTGACCTAACATCATGAGAAAAAAAAAACAGTTGTTAAATCATCAACATACAAAACATCAATGTGAGGACACTAGGCTGAAAAAATGACATTTAATTCATTCAGATTTCAAACCTCAGTTCAACAACATGCAATGAGTAAAGATGAAAACAATAATAAAAACATCACATTGTTCAGACTTGTTAAACAGTATTCTCTGAACACTTGCATAAGCTATCGAACATATTTGTTGACTCATGATTTCATAATTTCCCAATTTCTCCCAAATTGTCATTTTGATTTGCCATCACTCTGCCTTCCCCCCAAAACAGCTCTTTGATGTCAACAAATGTTTGACATCACAATTAACATGACCAAATACAGTTTACATCAATTTGATAGGCATATAATATGTGACATATGATATATGGATGTGAATTAAATCTATACAACTGAAACAGGGCAGTCGCACCCTTTAACACAATTTACTGAAACAATCACAATAGTGCAACAACTGCCCCTGCAGGGGCAAGTTAGTCCACACCCTGTATTACATTATCTTTTCATGACAAGTTTTTAAAAGTGTGTGCAGATTCTATTGTTAGTACTAATATTAACATCCAAGAGAAGTTCTTCCATGAGAGTGCCAATTTCACAGTTTAACAACCCGAAATAACTAATAAAAATGTAAAGCATGAACATGCTCACCTTCTGAGAGGCTTCCCTTTTCCTTTTGTCGTCTTTTTTCCTTTTCTTGTCTTCCATGAACTACTACTCCTGTCCTGATAGTCCTTTCTTCTAGAGGAAAAAGAAAGGTAGTCCAAAATGTGGTCACACATTCCCCACTTTAAAATCACAGAGGGCTTCTTTGTATAGCCAGTGGCTTTAAGCTGTTAAGTAAACCACTGCTCAAAAAAAAAAAAACATTGACCAATAGCTAATGATGATGCAGCAGGAATCACAAGAAAAAAGACAACAGAACGGTTGCACTATAGAGGGAGGCCACGTGAACCTCCATCCATGTGTGAGCAACAATGGACCGCATGATTGCTGGATGAACCAGCCGTCAGGTACTACAGCTAAGAATACCACTGGACACGTGGGCAACAATCATCCCCGTCATATTAATGCACAACGCCGTAAGCTGATCCCACTGGTAGGTTCAACCAATTTAAGCTCTTTACACGGGGCTTGATTGATAGTCAGCCAACCCATCTCGTCAGCAGCCTGAGTCTGAATGTATCTATGGAAACCAAAAACAAGTGACAAACTGAAGGTTTGTTTGCATGCTTCGGCTTAATTATGTCAAGATGGTGGTGCACAAATCCACCGGCTTAGGTTCTTCTAACAGCTGTGAGACAAGAAACGCCTGTGATACGAGAACACCAAGCAATGCATTTTCAATAACATCCTTAATAGAAGAGCAAACTGCTGGCTGGCATGGACACCTAACTAAATATTACCCCAATACAGATACATTCTGATGAACTGTAGTGCTATTGTAGGGGTAGATTTTGATGCTTTCAATTTTATAGACCAAGATTTTTCCCAAAAGAAAAAAATTATCAGTGGCCAAACAGACAAGACATTAACTGTTACTTTAACATCCTAATAGGCTTAGAAAATAGTGTAGTTCTACTGTAATGAAGAAGGGAAAAATACATTTTAATACAGCAGTATTAGAATATACTGGAAATAGCCAAAATCCAGGGTTCCTCCACCTTCTCCAAAGTCAAATCCAAGCACTTATCTAGCATTTCCAGGTGCATTTCCATGCTTTTCCAGCCCCTTCCAGCTGTGGTAAACTCCATCTTTGTATCAATCCAATGGTCAGTATTCAGTCTACTTATTCTGTCACTTGTTCATCACATTAAATGAGATGTTCTTGTCCTCTAAACAACCAACATGATGTTTGGAGACAGCTTTTTACAGAAGGACCACAAATGAAAGGAAAACTAATTCCACTAACAGATCCACAGAAATATAATCACCAACTATTTTCATCATCTGTTCATCATCAAAAGTCATTTTTCATAAAGAAATGTCAGGAAATGCTGTTTTCAGTCCCTCAGATATGGAGATCTTATTTTCTCTGTTCTATCATAGATGTCATCACATACAACACACATTAAACTTCCAACAGACAAGCTGACACTCGGGGCCTGGCGCATCAGAGAAAATACCTTAATTACTATGTTATTACGAGCTGTCAGACCCGGTCTCTCCAAGTCCACCGTTTACAGTGTGAACCGGACCAGCTAGTACTGCCTGCTGTGTTGTACTGTCAACATGATCACCGATTCGTCCGCAGCAACGAGACGGCGTTAGGAGCGCTCTCCGGAGCTAAAGAAGGGGACGCGACACCGGGGATGAAGTGGCTTCAACTGGGCCGCGAACGCCCCCGGTTCGCGTTAACGTCCAAGCCGGGACGTAGCTGCTCATACGGGGGGGTGGGGGGGGGGATTTAACACCCGCGTCGATGGCTAACATTACTAGTAAAAACACGCAGACAGCGAACACAACTACACAAGTTAGCGACATTGAGCTAGCTGTCAGCCAACGTTAGCCTAACTACCGTCCCTAATTTGTACACACCAGTCCGAAACGAGCACAAATACGCAGCTAACGCAGCACCACAACTACAGCTAACGATGCTACCGAGTATTAGCGAACAGGCTAACCTACTGACAGAAGCTACAAGTACCCGGGGGCTAACTGGCGTTAGCTTTGGCTTTGCGTTACCGCGTCATTAATACAAATACGCTTCGGGTTTGGATGCAATGACAACAACAACCGTGGAGTGTTTAAAAGACGGGCAGAGATATTATCTCACGTTACTCACCTCTGGAATCACATATGAAGAGATGCTAGCGTGCTAGCTAGCTTAGCTAAAGTGCTTCAGTGCGATTTTTTTTTTTTTAGATTTTTGAGGCTTCATTCGTCGACGCCCGAGCGGACAGACAGGTACGTGGCCGACGGGGAGGAGAAGAGGGAGGAGATAAGACGCGCGGTGGAGCTGAACCGGCTCGTAAATAAGTACTACCGTTGTAATAGTGTAAACCTTAATGTGCAGAAGAATTTTAAATCTCAAAAAGCGCTGTGGAGTCAGTCGGTTGACGGGCGGCCATTTTGCTTGCTGCTTGAGCGTGAAGCGCGGCTCCGATGGCCCCGCGCCTGTGGCAGCTGCGTGGACGCGCTCTGACTGGTTGGCTGCGTGGGCGCGCTCTGGAGCTGGATAGCTGCTGCGTGGACGCGCTCTGACTGCAAAAAGGCGCATTTTTAATTTCAGAAACTGTTTTTTTACGAGAAACTGTTTTAATGAAGATAATCATTTTTTTCATTTTCCATTAAAAAATGATTTATTTATTTTAATTTTATGTTGGTGTATATTATATGTGTTTATTTTTTATTTTATTTTTATTTCTTAGTTCATGGGAAGAGTACTCTGGTTCACACTCCATCATCGTAGGTGGCGGTAATGCACCTTTAACGATAGTTGCCACCCGCCATTAAACAAGAAGAGGAAGAAGACTGACGAACTTTTGCCGGGGGAACTTCGCATCGCGGTTCGGTCCTCTGAAATGCAGATATTAAAGTCATAGCGGAGGTTTGCATTGATAAGCGTTAAGTATTCATAACTGTTGATAACATGGGTCCGAAGAACAGAGGAGCCAGGAAAAGGAAATGCGGGGAAACGTCTGCAGGAGAAAAGGAGGCTGCGGAGGAGGAGACAGCAGAGAGGAGGAGGAAGCACCGTGGGAATAGGAAATACATCGGAGCTCATGTTGGCATACAAGGTGAGGCCTTCATGCCATCTTGTTTAAGTCTGGGGTAATTAAAACGCACACCTGCACTCGCCCTGTTCTGCCCCCCAGGTGGGATCTGGAAAGCAGTGGGGTCCTGCACGGAGATGGGCGGCAGCAGCTTCGCCCTGTTTCTGGGCTCCCAGCGGTCCTGGAAGAGGCCCGCCCTGGACCACGCAGCTGCAGCCAGGTTCCAGGAGCAGTGCGTCCTGCAGGACTACGAGCCAGCTCACATCCTGCCCCACGGGTCCTACCTGATGAACTGTGGATCTCCTAAAGAGGGTCAGCCTCTTTTCTCCCGTCCTGGTCTTGCATCCATTGTTTCCTCTTCTCCTCTGATAACCCCTCTGTGTTGTGGACCACGTTGCACCCAGACGTGTGTGAGAAGAGCCGGGCCATGCTGGTGGACGAGCTGAGCCGCTGCAGCCTCCTGGGCCTCCACCTCTACAACTTCCACCCCGGCTCCTCGCTGGGCTCCATCACCACCCAGCAGTGTGTGGAGAAGATCGCCGACGCCATCAACCACGCTCACCAGCAAACAGCCGTCGTGGTTTCAGGTGGAGCAGGATGAAGCTTTACTGCAGTATTTAGATCTCAGCGGCCCAGTGCACACAGTTCATGTCACTACCGTCACACTTGCTGGGTTAATCCCTCTGCATGCAATTCACACGATTGGGATTATAATTATAATCTTGGCCCGATTTAAGAGAATTAATGCTCTACTAAGTCAATTATGACTATGAGGAACCTTTCACCTGCCTCAGGTGCTGCAGCAGGGTGGAGGGTTTGTTGGAGATGAAGGGTGGGACTGATGGTTCCTTCTTTTCAGTGCTGGAGAACATGAGCGGTCAGGGCAGCACGTGGGCGGGAAGTTCTCCGAGCTGAGGGGCATCATAGACCGGGTCAGGGACCAGACCAGGGTGGGGGTGTGTCTGGATACCTGCCACGCCTTCGCTGCAGGTGAGTGACACACAATCAACAGGAATCCGTTTGAAAAGTTCATAGTTCGCTCCATAATCTCCTGGACATCCAAGCCGTGAGTTTGATTCTCGTGTTGCTAGGATACGACCTGGCGGCAGACGGAGGCGTGAAGGCCATGCTGGATGAGTTTGATCGGGAAGTGGGTCTCCACTATCTGAAGGCCATGCATCTCAATGACTCCAAAGGTATCGCACGTCAGATGGATGGATCACTGCGTCGGACAGACTTTGGGACTTTTCCTCTCCGTTTGTTTTCCAGGTAAACTCGGCTGCAACCTGGACCGCCATGAAGACGTGGGTAAAGGTCACATCGGGATCTCTGCTTTCAGAGACGTGGTCAACGAGCCGAGACTGGACGACATCCCTCTGATCCTGGAGACGCCTGGACGGTGATACATAACTCATAAAATAGACGATAGGAAACACACCTCCTTTATACACGGGGATATATGGAGAAGAGTGCACCGAATGTTTTCACTGAGTTATGTTATCAAATAAAACATATAACTGATGACAGTCCCTTATGTCCCCCCCAGGCCAGGGTTCGAGTATGCCGAGCAGATCGAACTCCTCTATTCCCTCTGTGAGAACAAACAGGACGGTCACTGATCAATCCCCAACACGTTGTTGTTCATTTGTTTGGTGATCAATCACCAACACGTTGTTATTCATTTGTTTGGTGATCAATCACCAACACGTTGTTGTTCATTTGTTTGGTGATCAATCACCAACACGGTGTTGTTCATTTGTTTGGTGATCAATCACCAACACGTTGTTGTTCATTTGTTTGGTGATCAATCACCAACACGTTGTTGTTCATTTGTTTGGTGATCAATCACCAACACGTTGTTGTTCATTTGTTTGGTGATCAATCACCAACACGTTGTTGTTCATTTGTTTGGTGATCAATCCCCAACACGTTGTTGTTCATTTGTTTGGTGATCAATCACCAACACGTTGTTGTTCATTTGTTTGGTGATCAATCACCAACACGTTGTTGTTCATTTGTTTGGTGATCAATCACCAACACGTTGTTGTTCATTTGTTTGGTGATCAATCACCAACACGTTGTTGTTCATTTGTTTGGTGATCAATCACCAAGACGGTGTTGTTCATTTGTTTGGTGATCACCAGTTAAATAAATGTTTTCATTCAGACTTGTGAGGAGTCTTCTTGTTCACCACTAGGGGGCAGCATCAACACACAGCACAGACCTGACCTTCAACCCAATGATGCAGCTGGAGAAAATATAATATAAGAAACATGCGCTCGCATTTTAAACAATGCTTATGTGTCGTCAAACAAAACATTCAGTTACCTTTTTAATGTCACCATGTTGAAGAAAAAGGAAAATCTAGGTTCTATCATCACTTTAATAAACATCTCAAAGCAGTGGAATCTAATTTAGTATATTAAGTACAATCTTGAAGTACTTGAGTATTTCCATGATGCTACTTAAGACTACTCTGGTTAAGAATCTGTTATGTGTTGTACTTTTTAATCTATTTGTTTGAAAGCTTAAGTTAAGACTGATTTTTCATGGCTTGCTGTCATTGTAACATACAGTTTATAGATTAAGTGTTATTAGGAATAATAATAATTATTATAAAGACCCCCTACAACACACACACACCACTGTCACCCACAACAAACCCCACATTCCTCCTCTGAAGCGGTCCAGCTGGCTACCAACACTTTGGTGCAGCTGTTGACACCCTGGGGCGACACCCTGGGGCGACCCGACCGATGCTCACGCCTATCTGCACCCCGTGGTGCACGTAAACAAGCACACACACACACACACACACACACACACACCAGGTTGTCCACCTGTGAATGCAGCTGAAGAGACACATGGCGTTCGGGGGACGCAGGTTTGATTTTCAGGAGTCGTTTTCACCTTTCGGAAGAAGAATTTTTACTTTTATACATATATTATTTATCTATTTATTTATTATTATTTTCACTCTCCATTCTATCGCATTTATCTAATAGAATATAAAAAATAAAGTTTGCTGTTAATGCTTTTTTCTGTAAATATCCCTTGTTAAGTGTATACTTATGGCATATACAGCTGGCAAAAAGAAAATAAATTGTATGGAAATGTATTTACTGTACGGCTGTTGAAAAGTTTAAAAAGAAAAGAAACCCAAACTTCTGGGAGGTTTCTAGGTATTTGCATTCATGGCGTCCGGTTCAGGATCGCTGTGTTCCCGTCTTATCGGAGACTTTGACCTTAACGCTTGTTTACACGCAGCATTAGCAATCTACTGCTTCACACTTCATCAGGGTGGAGGGGGAGTGTGGTGGAGTGAGGTCCAGACAGCAGACGTCTTTCAGAGTGGCGTTCACAGAGACAGGAAGTGGAGGTGCCTGGCCCAAGAATGTCTCTGCTCCCAGGCCCCGCCCACAGGAAATGCCTGTCCGGCCTGTTTGAGTCTGAGCTCCAGCCTCCTGTTAGCGGAGCGTTGGCTTCTGACGGAGGAAAGGATGGATGGGAGTGAATAACGAGGAGGCCTGGTCCTGGTCCTGGTGTGGAGTTTAGATAAGCAGATGGTTTTCAGAGGTGTTCTGGTGATCTCAGGGGTCACGACCCCAGGAAGACGAAGACTAAACAGGGAACACGCATTCCTTAACTCCAAATTAATCATTTGTTGGAGGGAGGGGGGGCATGCACTGGGGGAACACAGACGGGGAAATAAAAACCGCCTTAAATCCTTAATGATGTGAAGCTGCTTCTACTGTGTGCCCGCCGCTCCTCCCTCCTCCTCCATCCTCCTCCCTCCTCCTCCATCCTCCTCCTCCCTCTGTCATTACTTTTGATTCTGTGAATATTTTTCCACTGCAGCCTTAAAAGCCACTGATCTAATTATATGCTTTGTGTAAACGCTTCCAGAGATCTTGGTTGGATGTCATGTTTGTTCTTGTGAAGCCGGCTGATGATCGAGGCGGGTTTCCATCACGGATAATCGCTGCTGTGGAAACGGACGTGAGCCTCCAGCCACAGAGGAATCTACCATGTTGTTGTCCTGGGGGGGGGTGGGGGGGGGGGTTGATGTCAGATTAGCATGGCCCGGTTATCGTGGCCTGGATACAGTGGCCCGGTTACTGTGATTACCGTGGCCCGGTTACTGTGGTTACCGTGGCCTGGTTGCCGTTGCCCGGTTACCGTTGCCCGGTTACCATTGCGAGGTTCCTGTGGTTACCGTGGCCTGGATACCGTGGCCCGGCTACCGTGGTTACCGTGGCCTGGATACTGTGGCCTGGTTACCGTGGTTACCGTGGCCTGGATACCGTGGCCCGTTTACTGTGATTACCGTGGCCCGGTTACTGTGATTACCGTGGCCCGGTTACTGTGGTTACCGTGGCCTGGTTACCCTGGTTACCGTGGCCTGGATACCGTGGCCCGGTTACTGTGGTAACCGTTGCCCGGTTACCGTTGCCCGGTTACCATTGCGAGGTTACTGTGGTCACCGTGGCCTGGTTGCCGTGGCCTGGATACCGTGGCCCGGCTACCGTGGTTACCGTGGCCTGGATACTGTGGCCTGGTTACCGTGGTTACCGTGGCCTGGATACCGTGGCCCGTTTACCATTGCGAGGTTACTGTGGTCACCGTGGCCTGGTTGCCGTGGCCTGGATACCGTGGCCCGGCTACCGTGGTTACCGTGGCCTGGATACTGTGGCCTGGTTACCGTGGTTACCGTGGCCTGGTTACCCTGGTTACCGTGGCCTGGATACCGTGGCCCGGTTACTGTGGTAACCGTTGCCCGGTTACCGTTGCCCGGTTACCATTGCGAGGTTACTGTGGTCACCGTGGCCTGGTTGCCGTGGCCTGGATACCGTGGCCCGGCTACCGTGGTTACCGTGGCCTGGATACTGTGGCCTGGTTACCGTGGTTACCGTGGCCTGGATACCGTGGCCCGTTTACTGTTATTACCGTGGCCCGGTTACTGTGATTACCGTGGCCCGGTTACTGTGGTTACCGTGGCCTGGTTACCCTGGATACTGTGGCCCGGTTACTGTGGTTACCGTGGCCCGGTTACCGTTGCCCGGTTACCGTTGCCCGGTTACCATTGCGAGGTTACTGTGGTTACCGTGGCCTGGATACCGTGGTTACCGTGGCCTGGATACCATGGCCCGGTTACTGTGATTACCGTGGCCCGGTTACTGTGGTTACCATGGCCTAGTTACAGTGGCCCGGTTACCATGGCCTGGTTACCATGGCCCGGTTACTGTGATTACCGTGGCCCGGTTACTGTGGTTACCATGGCCTAGTTACAGTGGCCCGGTTACCATGGCCTGGTTACCATGGCCCGGTTACTGTTATTACCGTGGCCCGGTTACTGTGGTTACCATGGCCCGGTTACTGTTATTACCATGGCCCGGTTACTGTGATTACAGTGGCCCGGTTACCATGGCCCGGTTACTGTGATTACCGTGGCCCGGTTACCATTGCCAGGTTACTGTGGTTACCGTGGCCTGGTAACCACGGCGATGACACAATTTACTCCCCCATGAGGCCGAGGAGGAGACTCATGGAGGTGTCTGACAGAGAATCCACACCAGGAGGAGACCAGGAGGTCAACAAGGAATGTTTACTTCCAAAAATACAACCAAATAAATAAAAAATAAATTGTCCTTTACATGTACTGAGAGAGAGGTTAAAAAAACTATATCTATACATCCGTCCACTATAAAGAGAGAGGACGACAGAGAGGAGTGGATGTATGCGTGGCTCTTCTGTTCCAGGCTTCACTTACAGTTGGGAGCCAAACTTCATCTCTGAACCCACAGTTACATCTGCCAGCACTCCCAGATGAGATGACACACACACACACACACACACACACGTTGGCTTCTCCAAAGAATAAAAAACCCTACACACATGAAGTGAAGTGCTCCAGAGAAATCAGAGCCGGAGGTTTAGGGCGGAGTCCGTTTTGCCTTCTCAGCAAGTCTTTTTATTTTTGCACCTCGGCGGCGGCGGCGGCGGCATCATAACTTACCTTCAGGATAATGCATTTCCTTCCCCGCTGTGAGAGGAGGAAGGCTGAGTGTTGTGTCAGACCCCTGCATGGCCGAGCCGTCTTCGTGAGAGACAAGGAGTGACTATAAACCCAGAAAAAGAGACTTTACTGTGAAAACCTTGGAAAGCCACAAACAAATGTTGCACAAGGAATTGTTTCTCAGCCCTCAGTCACAGATATATCTGTATATGTATATAAATATATATCTAACATCACAGTCTATATAAGGAGACCCCGCTGTGGTTCTTCCTCTCATTCCTTCCATTTCTCCGTCTCCCCCCACTTCTATCCTCGCTTCCCGTTGGCTCGGCTGAGGAATGCTACCCAGTCGTGGCCGGGCATCGAGCCACAGGGAGACGGGCGATCGCTGCTGCAGAAGGAAAGAGATGGGGAGAAAATGGAGGAGGAGGAGTGGGGAAATCACAAATCTTAAAAATCTTCTTTTGAGTTGTAGTTCTGCACCAGCATTAAATAGTGGCGCATCCTATTTGAAGAATTAGTGTCTTTCAGCTGGTTGTTTTGGCTTTCTGGCCTCTCAGCACTCTCATAAAAACGTGTTTTCTGCAGCACAGCTCTGATGAAGCTAGGACACACAACCAGCTGGTGGACATCTAGCAGCTAAAGAGCTCCAGAGTTTAGATGGTGGAGACCAAAACAGAGCAAAAAGAAGAGAGAAGATTTGACTTACATCCATCAGCTGCTCACACACACGACTCAGAATGAACCGCTTGGTTTCTGTGTAGAGAAGGAACTGACGCTAACATGTTGGCCATAATAATAATAATAATAATAATAATAATAATAATATTAATAATAATAAAATGTCTCGTCTACCTTGTTAGTTTTAAAACATGAGTCATCATCACTTTTTAGAAAACGGAAGTATCAAAACAACAAACACCCAGCATGTGACTAAATATCCCAGATTAAACCTGCTTCCTCATACTGACATAGAAACACACACACACACACACACACACACACACACACACACTGTTATTTAGACGCCACTGAGACACATTGAGAACTGATTACAGTGAAATCAGTCCTCAGATCAGCATCCACACACACAGAGCGTGATTGGGTTCTTTTGTTCTCACTTTAAAAAAAGGCATCTGTGTGTGTGTGTGTGTGTGTGTGTGTGTGTGTGTGTGTGAGAGAGAGAGAGAGAGAGAGAGAGAGAGAGAGAGAGAAGCCAGCACACACAGGTTTGCCTTCCAGGTCAATCATCCATACGAAGAGAGCACGAAGGTCAGACATCGACATTCCTCACACACGCACACACACACACACACACACACACACACACACACACACACACACACACACACAGCATTGGAAACAGCAAGGCTTTGCCACATACCTCGGTCTGTAAATAGCCTCCCTTCCTCTACATCCTTCCCTTCCTTTGACATTTTTGACAACCTGTGAATCCATAGATCACTCGGCCTGAGAGCTGGCCTCCCTCAGCCGACCCGAGAGGTGACGGGCCGCGGTGAGAACACGCTGGAGAACCGGGAGAACCTGCTGGAGAAGCACGCCTCATCCAAAATACAATTAAACTTATTTGGATTCTCTCACAGTCCAAGTATCAAATGTGGTTTCCAAAGATCCCAGAGATCATAACAGGTAAGGTGAGGAGAGCAGAGGTCAACACGTTGCAGTCAGTGAGATCTCCTGGTGTGTGTGTGTGTGTGAGTGTGTGAGTGTGTGTGTGTGTGTGTGTTGGCTGCTTTTCCTGTTTGAGCCTCGCGTGGACATAAAGTGCCGTCTTACAATAGCCCATTGTCCCATCTCCCTCCACACTTCCTGTCAGCTCAGAATTCACGGAAATTAGCGCACAGAGCAAACAAACAGCGGCGGTGGCTGCAGCTCCCGCCACCCTCGGCCCGCCGCCCTCGGCCCGCCACCCTCAGCCCGCTGCCTTTGGCCCGCCGCCTTCGGCCCGCCACCCTCAGCCCGCTGCCTTTGGCCCGCCACCCTCGGCCCGCTGCCTTTGGCCCGCCACCCTCGGCCCGCCACCCTCGGCCCGCTGCCTTTGGCCCGCCACCCTCGGCCCGCCACCCTCGGCCCGCTGCCCTCAGCTCACTGCCCTCAGCTCACTGCCACACCAACCTCAGCCCATTGACCCCGGGCCACCGGCCTCAGCCCTCAGCCCTCCGCCCGCCGCCCTCCACCGGGCCACCACCCTCAGCCGCCGCCAACAGGGGCTGGGTGGTAGCGTTCCTGCAGGAAGCTAATCAGCATCACATCCCAGTCTAGAGTAGAGCTCCACATTAACAGCATGTGAGAGTATGGACTGATGGCGAGGGTGGAGGGAGGAGGGAGGGTGGAGCACAGCAGGGTGGGGGTTGTAAAAACCCACACCAGGAATGGGGGATTTCCAGGCCTCTGTGGTTTCTAGTGTATCACAGAGTGGGATTACACCTTCAGCCAGTTGGTTCGGTGGGAACGTGGACTTTCACATTTCTGGGTTTGGCTGCAGAAACATGAACTCTCTGTTTCAGCAGCCGGGCTTTAAAACGAAACGCTTCTCAGTTTTACTCTCAGATAGTTCAGACAATCGTTACAAACAAAAGTAGCAAGGACACAAATGTGACCTTTAGTCTGGGAGACCAGGACTCAGGAGACCAGGAGTCAGGAGACCAGGAGATCCTGGGTGTTTATTTGAGTCTGGATGGGATCACTTTGACCAACAACGTGAACTAGAGGACACACAGTGAATTCAGTGTAAACAGGGAACAGACGTGCTTAACTATGCTAACAAGCTAGCACATTAACTGTGTGTGTGTGTGTGTGTGTGTGTGTGTGTGTGTATGCAACAGGTCAAAGGTCTCTGTTTCTTTTGCACATACCATGTTTACAGATGAATGGATGACTGCACTTAATGAATATGTATCTGGCACAGTTATGTGAATGTTTTGTCTTTCAATTTCAGCAACAAAAGTAACCAAAAGTGCACAGTTTGTAATCTGTAACCTGAAAGGATTAACTGGCAGACACACACCAACACCCACACACACACCCACACACACACACACACACACACACACACACACACACACACAGGAGAGCAAAGATCCGATCAGGAAACACACTTGGTGAAAACGGGACATTTGGGATTTTTTTCCAGGCGAATAGTAAAACAGTCGCTGCTGAAGACTTGATTCACCCCAAACCCTGGTGGAGGAGAGAGAGAGAGAGGGGGGGGGGGGGGGGGGGGGGGGAGAGGGAGAGCACCTGTGTGCATGCAGACTCCCCAGACAGCCGTTTGGGTCCAGACCCTGAAAACACAGAAGCTGCTGTTATTGTAGGAGTCATATTAACGTCTGAAGGTGAAGAGGCTGATCTAAAGGGAGCAGATCAGCTGCAGGACCAGGATGTACAACGTGTCCACGCTGAGATGAAACAGGAGATCAGCTGCAGGACCAGGATGTACAACGTCTCCACGCTGAAACAGGAGATCAGCTGCAGGACCAGGATGTACAACGTCTCCACGCTGAAACAGGAGATCAGCTGCAGGACCAGGATGTACAACGTTTCCACGCTGAAACAGGAGATCAGCTGCAGGACCAGGATGTACAACGTTTCCAAGCTGAAACAGGAGATCAGCTGCAGGACCAGGATGTACAACGTTTCCACGCTGAGATGAAACAGGAGATCAGCTGCAGGACCAGGATGTACAACGTTTCCACGCTGAAACAGGAGATCAGCTGCAGGACCAGGATGTACAACGTCTCCACGCTGAGATGAAACAGGAGATCAGCTGCAGGACCAGGATGTACAACGTTTCCACGCTGAAACAGGAGATCAGCTGCAGGACCAGGATGTACAACGTTTCCACGCTGAAACAGGAGATCAGCTGCAGGACCAGGATGTACAACGTTTCCACGCTGAAACAGGAGATCAGCTGCAGGACCAGGATGTACAACGTTTCCACGCTGAAACAGGAGATCAGCTGCAGGACCAGGATGTACAACGTCTCCACGCTGAAACAGGAGATCAGCTGCAGGACCAGGATGTACAACGTTTCCAAGCTGAAACAGGAGATCAGCTGCAGGACCAGGATGTACAACGTTTCCACGCTGAGATGAAACAGGAGATCAGCTGCAGGACCAGGATGTACAACGTTTCCACGCTGAAACAGGAGATCAGCTGCAGGACCAGGATGTACAACGTTTCCACGCTGAAACAGGAGATCAGCTGCAGGACCAGGATGTACAACGTTTCCACGCTGAGATGAAACAGGAGATCAGCTGCAGGACCAGGATGTACAACGTTTCCACGCTGAGATGAAACAGGAGATCAGCTGCAGGACCAGGATGTACAACGTCTCCACGCTGAGATGAAACAGGAGATCAGCTGCAGGACCAGGATGTACAACGTCTCCACGCTGAGATGAAACAGGAGATCAGCTGCAGGACCAGGATGTACAACGTTTCCACGCTGAAACAGGAGATCAGCTGCAGGACCAGGATGTACAACGTTTCCACGCTGAAACAGGAGATCAGCTGCAGGACCAGGATGTACAACGTTTCCACGCTGAAACAGGAGATCAGCTGCAGGACCAGGATGTACAACGTTTCCACGCTGAAACAGGAGATCAGCTGCAGGACCAGGATGTACAACGTTTCCACGCTGAGAACAGGAGATCAGCTGCAGGACCAGGATGTACAACGTTTCCACGCTGAAACAGGAGATCAGCTGCAGGACCAGGATGTAGCAACGTTTCCAAGCTGAATGACAGGAGATCAGCTGCAGGACCAGGATGTACAACGTTTCCACGCTGAGATGAAACAGGAGATCAGCTGCAGGACCAGGATGTACAACGTTTCCACGCTGAAACAGGAGATCAGCTGCAGGACCAGGATGTACAACGTTTCCACGCTGAAGACAGGAGATCAGCTGCAGGACCAGGATGTACAACGTTTCCACGCTGAGATGAAACAGGAGATCAGCTGCAGGACCAGGATGTACAACGTTTCCACGCTGAGATGAAACAGGAGATCAGCTGCAGGACCAGGATGTACAACGTTTCCACGCTGAAGACAGGAGATCAGCTGCAGGACCAGGATGTACAACGTCTCCACGCTGAGATGAAACAGGAGATCAGCTGCAGGACCAGGATGTACAACGTTTCCACGCTGAAACAGGAGATCAGCTGCAGGACCAGGATGTACAACGTTCCACGCTGAAACAGGAGATCAGCTGCAGGACCAGGATGTACAACGTTTCCACGCTGAAACAGGAGATCAGCTGCAGGACCAGGATGTACAACGTTTCCACGCTGAAACAGGAGATCAGCTGCAGGACCAGGATGTACAACGTTTCCACGCTGAGATGAAACAGGAGATCAGCTGCAGGACCAGGATGTACAACGTTTCCACGCTGAAACAGGAGATCAGCTGCAGGACCAGGATGTACAACGTTTCCACGCTGAAACAGGAGATCAGCTGCAGGACCAGGATGTACAACGTTTCCACGCTGAGATGAAACAGGAGATCAGCTGCAGGACCAGGATGTACAACGTTTCCACGCTGAAACAGGAGATCAGCTGCAGGACCAGGATGTACAACGTTCCACGCTGAAAACAGGAGATCAGCTGCAGGACCAGGATGTACAACGTTTCCACGCTGAGATGAAACAGGAGATCAGCTGCAGGACCAGGATGTACAACGTTTCCACGCTGAAACAGGAGATCAGCTGCAGGACCAGGATGTACAACGTTTCCACGCTGAGATGAAACAGGAGATCAGCTGCAGGACCAGGATGTACAACGTTTCCACGCTGAAACAGGAGATCAGCTGCAGGACCAGGATGTACAACGTTTCCACGCTGAGATGAAACAGGAGATCAGCTGCAGGACCAGGATGTACAACGTTTCCACGCTGAGATGAAACAGGAGATCAGCTGCAGGACCAGGATGTACAACGTTTCCACGCTGAAACAGGAGATCAGCTGCAGGACCAGGATGTACAACGTGTCCACGCTGAGATGAAACAGGAGATCAGCTGCAGGACCAGGATGTACAACGTTTCCACGCTGAGATGAAACAGGAGATCAGCTGCAGGACCAGGATGTACAACGTTTCCACGCTGAAACAGGAGATCAGCTGCAGGACCAGGATGTACAACGTTCCACGCTGAGATGAAACAGGAGATCAGCTGCAGGACCAGGATGTACAACGTTTCCACGCTGAAAAACAGGAGATCAGCTGCAGGACCAGGATGTACAACGTTTCCACGCTGAAACAGGAGATCAGCTGCAGGACCAGGATGTACAACGTTCCACGCTGAGATGAAACAGGAGATCAGCTGCAGGACCAGGATGTACAACGTTTCCACGCTGAGATGAAACAGGAGATCAGCTGCAGGACCAGGATGTACAACGTTTCCACGCTGAAACAGGAGATCAGCTGCAGGACCAGGATGTACAACGTTTCCACGCTGAAACAGGAGATCAGCTGCAGGACCAGGATGTACAACGTGTCCACGCTGAAACAGGAGATCAGCTGCAGGACCAGGATGTACAACGTTTCCACGCTGAGATGAAACAGGAGATCAGCTGCAGGACCAGGATGTACAATGTGTCCACGCTGAGATGAAACAGGAGATCAGCTGCAGGACCAGGATGTACAACGTTTCCACGCTGAAACAGGAGATCAGCTGCAGGACCAGGATGTACAACGTTTCCACGCTGAAACAGGAGATCAGCTGCAGGACCAGGATGTACAACGTGTCCACGCTGAGATGAAACAGGAGATCAGCTGCAGGACCAGGATGTACAACGTTTCCACGCTGAAACAGGAGATCAGCTGCAGGACCAGGATGTACAACGTTTCCACGCTGAAACAGGAGATCAGCTGCAGGACCAGGATGTACAACGTTTCCACGCTGAGATGAAACAGGAGATCAGCTGCAGGACCAGGATGTACAACGTTTCCACGCTGAAACAGGAGATCAGCTGCAGGACCAGGATGTACAACGTTTCCACGCTGAGATGAAACAGGAGATCAGCTGCAGGACCAGGATGTACAACGTTTCCACGCTGAAACAGGAGATCAGCTGCAGGACCAGGATGTACAACGTTTCCACGCTGAAACAGGAGATCAGCTGCAGGACCAGGATGTACAACGTTTCCACGCTGAGATGAAACAGGAGATCAGCTGCAGGACCAGAATGTACAACGTTTCCACGCTGAAACAGGAGATCAGCTGCAGGACCAGGATGTACAACGTTTCCACGCTGAAACAGGAGATCAGCTGCAGGACCAGGATGTACAACGTGTCCACGCTGAGATGAAACAGGAGATCACGTCCACTGAGAATTTACATTTAATTAAAGTTTGCTTTTTGTTTGAAAGTGAGAATTTTTGCTTTTCTTATGAAACAGTCTGTTGGCAGGCGGGACGTCTGCTTCAGGTCCAAAACTCACACACACACACACACACACACACACACACACTCAACACACACACGGAGGGATTCCTCACCATCACTGGGTTAGCGGAGGACTCTCCCCCCGTTCCCTCTGGTGAGATATAATTACCCCTTCATCACGCAAAACAGTGATCTGTATCTCCACACATGGCTGCCGAGTCTAAACACAGCCACTGTATTGTTGTGTATAGGCATGAGTGTGTGTGTGTGTGTGTGTGTGTGAGTGTGTGTGTGTGAGTGTGTGTGTGTGTGTGTGTGTTGGAATATAAAAACAGGAATAATAAAAGGTTGCACATAGAAGTGGGTCTCTTTGTCTGTTTGTCTTAATGGAATCAAGTGTTTGTGGTGTCGCGTGTGCAAATTGTGTCAGGCAATCTGTTTGTAGTCCAACCAACTCAGAACACACACGCAGACACACACACACACACACACACACACACACACACACTGTGAAGGAGGAGAGACATTTGAGAAAGCTGAACAATGAGATCAAAAGGAGACGATGCGGCGCTGCTGCAGATGTGGTGAGAAATATTGAATTTAGAAATAATGCCAAACATGCAACTACAAGAACCAGAAACCTAGGAGTACTGGATGTTTTACCACAGTACACCACATTCTGGACTCCTCACACACACACACACACACACACACACACATGATCCAGGTCATTACACAGAGGAAAACAACTGATAAGAACACCACATCGGGGGTGTTTTGGCGCGGAGAGGCTGGAGTGTGTGTTGCGGTCTCAGAGGGACCCGACACCAGGCCTGAGAACCGGGTCCGGTTCCCCCCTCGTGTGTTAATCAGAGAACCGCGATGACAGTTCCTGACAGACGATAAACCAGTGCTCTGAGTGTGAAGACTGTATATGGTCAGACGGGCTGCAGCGCGGGAACACAAGGTCAAACACGAGGTCAAACACGAGGTCAAACACGGAGGTGAGAGGCCGCCGAAGCTCACATCTCTGGGAATCACCGGGTTTCAAGCCAGCGCTGAAGTCGTGAGAGAGTCGGGAGGCAAAAAAGAAAGAGAGGACGCGGACCAAGAACAACGAGAAACGGAGGAGGGAGATTGAGAAAAAGCACTAAATTTGTAATCTGGCCTCCCTTCGGAGACCCGACTCTGAACGGCCTCCAAACGTTCTGAGCTTTTCAGGACAAATATCTGACGTTCCTCAGAGGAGAGGTTGTTTATGTTGGGATGGAGAGAAGGGGGGAGGAGGGGAGCAACAGGAACAGGGAGATGGAGAGGAGGATTTGAGATTTAGCTAAAGAAATAAGAAGGAGGCAGAAGAGAGATAAGAAGCTTGGGAAAGATCTCCCCAAGTAAAAACAGACGTAACAAACAGAACGGTATCATCCGTCAACGCGAGGCTGCGAGTTCCAAACCCAAACAGCCTGAGTAACAGTGTCTGAAAGAGGCTGAAGGCTGGAGTGCCGACATCACAGCAGATAACAACTCAACCACGATAACAGAACGACTAACAGCATTTCAACACGACGTCATGACAAACCACAACACAGACATATATTACTGTTACAAAGGTATAGAACGATATATAACAATACATTTCCATTAGTGGGCCAATCAGTGGTCTGATGTCTTTTATCTCCATGCTTAGACCGTTGTTCCCCACTAGGATGTTTATCACATTCATTAATACGTTTTCTTTAGCAGACATCACTCAAAGAGGATAGATTGTGTATTTTCTGGGCCTATTTTCCCTTGGGGATGAATTCTGTGAGTATACAGCTCCATGACGCTGTATGTGGGACTGACTCATGTTTATGGTAATGAGGTCATCCATTCAAATAGAGGAATGTGATGTCAGGCTACACAAACAATACTCTCAGTAATGGTAGGAACAATCCCACGCTTCAGTCGTTGGCAATAACACAAATCTAGAATAGGACCTTCTCCTTTAAACAAACATGTATATTTGCTGTTTGCTCCGGAGGGATCCGCCTGCGGTCGTCATGAGGAATGTTTTACCCAGAATCCACTCAGACCAGGAGAGCAAATGTGACTTTCTCTAAGAAAAGACAGCTTGTTGACTCTCGACTGGAAACTGGGTGGCTTTTCTTTTTTGGCCACCTGAGCCATAAAAAGCCGGAGGGTTGATCAACGGATCCAAGGTGTAAACAACTCAGTGGATCAGAACGGATCTCGTGGAACTAGTGGAACGGATCCCTGCTGGAGCTGCAGCCGCCGAGCCAGGAGCAAGGGGAGGGTGGGCATCAGCTGGAGACAACAGCCCAGATACACACACACACATGGGCATGGAATGCACACACACACACAAACACATTCACAC
>CM056842.1:18324035-18326535 GCA_029853015.1 Chelidonichthys spinosus | reverse complement strand
TCCCTCTGGGCCCCCAGCAGCATACTGATCCCTCTGGTTCCCAGCAGCATACTGGTCCCTCTGGTCCCCAGCAGCATACTGGTCCCTCTGGTCCCCCAGCAGCATACTGGACCCTGGTCCCTCTGGGCCCCCAGCAGCATACTGATCCCTCTGGTTCCCAGCAGCATACTGGTCCCTCTGGTCCCCAGCAGCATACTAGTCCCTCTGGTCCCCCAGCAGCATACTGGTCCCTCTGGTTCCCAGCAGCATACTGGTCCCTCTGGTCCCCAGCAGCATACTGGTCCCTCTGGTCCCCCAGCAGCATACTGGACCCTGGTCCCTCTGGGCCCCCAGCAGCATACTGATCCCTCTGGTTCCCAGCAGCATACTGGTCCCTCTGGTCCCCAGCAGCATACTAGTCCCTCTGGTCCCCCAGCAGCATACTGGTCCCTCTCGTCCCCCAGCAGCATACTGATCCCTCTGGTTCCCAGCAGCATACTGGTCCCTCTGGTCCCCAGCAGCATACTGGTCCCTCTGGTCCCCCAGCAGCATACTGGACCCTGGTCCCTCTGGGTCCCCAGCAGCATACTGATCCCTCTGGTTCCCAGCAGCATACTGGTCCCTCTGGTCCCCAGCAGCATACTGGTCCCTCTGGTCCCCAGCAGCATACTGGTCCCCCAGCAGCATACTGGACCCTGGTCCCTCTGGTCCCCCAGCAGCATACTGGTCCCTCTGGTCCCCAGCAGCATACTGGTCCCCCAGCAGCATACTGGACCCTGGTCCCTCTGGTTCCCAGCAGCATACTGGTCCCCCAGCAGCATACTGGACCCTGGTCCCTCTGGTCCCCAGCAGCATACTGGTCCCTCTGGTTCCCAGCAGCATACTGGACCCTGGTCCCTCTGGTCCCCAGCAGCATACTGGTCCCTCTGGCCCCCCAGCAGCATACTGAAGCTAGCAGCTGTTAGCGTAGCATAGCTTAGCACAAAGAATAGAAACAGGGGGAAACTGCTAGCGCGGCTCTGTCCAAATGTAACCCGACATATTTCTGGTTGTATTTCCCTCTCAGCATCTTTAAAGCAACGATGAATCCACCATATCTGGTCCACGTGTTTCCTGTCCTGATGCTAAGCTAACTAGCTGCCGCTGCAGCTTCATTCATCACACAGATGTGAAATCAGGCACGCGTCGTCTCTTTAACCTCCCAGCATTAACGTTCTTTCAAAGCCTCGAGTTTATTTAGGAGCAGAAGAAGAAGAAATATAAACTGGAGGGCAACAAAGAGGGCAACCTGGGCCTGCCAGCCCGGCAGAGCAGGAAGCCAGAGTCCAGAGGATATTTGTTGGAGCATGAAAATGTTTCTGGACACGGAGGAAGTGAAGCGTGTTGTTGTTGGATCGAGACACAGCGCGGCGGCAACGGAAAATAGCAACGCAACTCAAAATTCAAAGTCAAAGAGTGGACCGAAAAAATGTGTCTTATCTTGTATGTTTGTTCACCTGGTTAGTGGAGTTAGAGAGTGAAGGACATGTGGGAGGAGGAGGAGGGAGGAGGGGGAGAGAGGAGGAAGGAGAGAGGGGAGAGGAGGGAGAGGAAGGAGGAGAAAGGAGAGAGGAGGAAGGAAGGAGAGGGGGAGGGGGAGGAAGGGCCGCCATCAAACACAAAGTCCACTCAAGACAAACTGCAGCACAAAAACATGGTTGAGATAAAGTCATCAAAAGTGAGATTAGTGTGTGTGTGTGTGTGTGTGTGTGTGTGTGTGTGTGTGTGTGTGTGTGGCCCAACAGCTGTTTTAGTGGAGCTACTTCAGCCTCCAGAAGTCGGTCCTCAAAGAGACGCAGAAAAAAAGAGAAAAAGAAAACAAGAGACGGAGAAATGGGAGGAACGGATTCAGAAGGAGTAGAAGAAGAAAGAGAAGACCAGAAGCTTTAGAATAAAACAGAGGGGGGAGGGGGAAGAGATAGAGGGGGGGGGGGTTAAAGAAGAGAAAAAAGAAAAAGATGGTTCAGACCGAAACGTGTTTTCAATCAGCGCTGAGGTCGAGAGAGGGATGTTTGATGGTCGTAATCGAGAGAGAGAGAGAGAGAGAGAGAGAGAGAGAGACTCCACCAACCGATGCTCTGCTCAGGAATGTGTTTGTACACACACACACACACACACACACACACACACACACACACACACACACACAGCTCCTATTAAACTGTGGTCTAAACCTCCCCAAACCCCATCAAACCCCCTCAAACCTCCTCCTCTGCCACCTTCAAACTGATGTATCTGTATTTGATTGTTCTTCTCTTCAGGAACCAGAACCAGTGGAGCCGCCGGTTTCCAGGGTGCTAGCAGCCACGCCTTCCCCAGAGAGAGGCTCCCTACCGGGGCCAGAGGCCTGAGGGATTAGGGGGATAATCCAGGGTACGTAATCCAGGTAGGGGTCCCCCTATTCTGTTCTGATAGATGCAGGCAGGCAGGCAGGCTGCTCCTGGGATTACAGCGTTAACATATTAGTGTGTATATATATATA
>CM056842.1:18276535-18319035 GCA_029853015.1 Chelidonichthys spinosus | reverse complement strand
GGTGGAGGCAGAGGCGGAGGGCAGCTCGGGGCTCGGACGCCCGGCTTCTTGGGCGGAGGCTTTTTAAGGTGGACCGACTGAGCTCGGGGTGCAGGCGTCGGCGGCTGGGTCCTTGTGTCCACAGTGGCTGGGGCTGTGGGCGGGGCCTGAAGGGGAGGGGGTAGGACCTGGAGTTTGGGAGGGGGCGGGGCTGGGAGTCTGGGAGGGGCTGGGGGTTTGGGTTTAGAGTACTGGACGGTGTTCTGATCCTTCGCCTGGTTGGATTTGGTCGGGTTGAAAGCTCTTTTTGCTGCAAGATGTAAAAAAACGGAAGAGAGCGGGATTAGAAGGAGGCAACCAGAGAGAGGTCATAATATATGTTATCATATTTTCATATGTATGACACTGAGGCTGAAGGTTCACCCTGTACTACGCCGTGTACTGTTGCTTTAAATGTCAATGTAATTACCACAGCGGCACCAGTTCAGTAATATGTTTAAAAGAAGAAGGTTTCGGAAATGATGTACAAATGATGCATCATATTTTACATCAAACTCAAACTATCTAAAAAGAAAACATCATTAAGGGAACCCAAACATTTCGTGTATAAAATGTATTTCACACATGTTGTCAGGCCTGATCTCGGATTGCCAGTTTGAGCTGGTTTTAGATGTTGAGATGAAGAAACATGCGTTTAATTATATAATATAATAGTCAAACTTATTAATCTGCTGTGTTTAAATCCTTATTTGTTAGAATAAACTATCCTGGACTCAAACTCGGTGTTAGAGTCAGGGTTAGATGTCACGGTGGGAATATTTAAATAAGGAAAGTACTTCAGCTTCTTCCCGGAGAGCGGCGTCGTTACAACAATGTGGGCGATGACGCACGACCCCAGAGGTTTGTATTCTGGTCAGTGGTGTGAGACTTCCTGTTTCCTGTCTACTTCCTGGCTGTTACAACAACTTATTTTCTCTCTGTCAGTTTGACCTAACGAGCCGCCGCTTTGTTAGCGGGAGGGATTCAAACAAAGTGTACGAAGAGACGCATTAATGAAGATGTTTCTGGAGGAAACAACGTGAACATGTGAAGTTTATGTGAAACGTCTTCTGTGGAACGTTTCTGCAATCTGAGAACATAACTGATGTTGTCATAATGATGTCATGATGGTGAAATCAATGAGAAGCATTATCCACAGATCTGAGAACAGGGGTTCAGGACCCCTACAGGGTCCACAGAGTTATAATAATTCTTCCAAATATTTAAATATGTCCAAAAAACCACCTTAACATCAATACGACCTATAATAAACAATATAAATCTTCCTGTTTGTTTAATATTATGTTGAGAAATTGTGATAGAATAGAATTAAATATTCATCTGTCAACAATTATTATTATTATTATTATTTTTAGGCCTTGGGGGTCCCTCAACCAGTCTGTAGAGGCCTTGGGGCCACCAGGCGCTCGCTGACGGGCCCTCCCTCTGGGCCTCCTCCGGTCCGGGTAACTTCTCTTCTTCCTGGGTTTTTAATGGGGTCTTTCTTGAACCATTCTTAGTCTGGCCCCTCACCTGAGACCAGTTTGCCATGGGAATCCCTACAGGAGCACACAGCTCCAGACAACACAGCCTCAGGGTCATAGGGACACGCAAACCACTCCACCGCGTTAAGGTGATGGTTCTCGGAGAGGTTTTTTTTTTTATTCAGGGTAAAACCGGAGCGCCCGGAGTAAAACCTGATGTTAGTTAATTAACTTTTTAGGTGGGGATGGCCGAATTCATTTTTTTTTTATTCAGGGAAAACCGGAGCGCCCGGAGTAAAACCTGATGTTAGTTAATTAACTTTTTAGGTGGAAATGCTCTTGGAGGTGAGCTGTTGTCTGCGGGCCTCCCGCTCTCTGCAGTTGGCAGCTCTCTTCGCCCTCATCGCGGTACACTTCGCCTCCAGAGCTTTTTCCTTGTCAGCTCTCTTGGAGAGCTTCTGGACTTCCTTATGAAGCTTCTCGTTCTCCCGCTCGGCGCCATTCTTCTCCTCCCTAAGGGAGTCGGAGACGGCGCTCAGAGCGGTTTCCCCCTGGAGAACGTTGCAGAGCTCCACAGCCTGACTCCGCAGAGCGGCGTTTTCTCGGCTGAGGGCCTCCAACTCCGACCTCATGGCGTGGTGTTTGGCCTCCACGTCTTGTTGGTTGGAGAACGTTTTCTGCAGCTTCTGAAGCTGTTTCTGCAGAGTGTTGTTGTCCTTTGTGAGAACCTTACTCTCCTCCTTCATGGATTTATAGTTGACCTTAAACCCGTTCAGGAGCGTGACTTGTTGGTTCACTCTGGATTTCTGCAGCGATGCTGTGGTTCTGCAGCTTCATGGCCTCCGTCTGTTCCTTCAGCTTCTCGTTCTTGTACTCCCAGTCCTCTGTGTTGAGGAGGGTCTTGAAGGCTTTAGACTGGAGTTTTACCAGGACTTTGTTTTGTGCCACCAAGGATTTCTCTTCAGCTTCCAGCTGAGTGTGAACTTCCTGATGGTGGTCTTTGAATAAGAGCTGCTCTCTGACAACCAGGGTATGCTGTTTCAGGTTTTCGTTGTCTTTGTGCAGAGCTTCAATGCGCGCCGCTGTTTCCTGGCACACGTCGTTGAGGCTCTTTACACTGACGAGCTCTCTGTTGAGACGCTGGAATTCCTGCTGAAGTTCGGCATTTTGACGGATCGCGTCATCCTTGGATGCTTGCATTGCGTTGTTTTGTTCCAGCAATGCTTTCTGGTCCACGATCTGTTGGTGCAACTCCTGAATCCCGCGTTGCAAAGCCTCGTTCTGCTGGCTCACCGTCTCCTTCTGAGCTTTGGCAGCGCTGTAAGATTCCTCAGAACCTTTGCCGCGCTGCTGCCTTGCCTTCAGCTGCAGGAGTTCTTCCTGCAGGGCGGCGTGTTGGCGGCTCATGGCTTCGTTTGAAGCCGTCATGTGATCGATGTCGACCTGCAAGGCTTCTTCATCCTGGAGGTCAAACTGGTGGATTTCCTGCTCCAGGGCCTGGGTCTGCTCCCTCAGTTTGAGATGTTTCTCCTTCAGGGTGTTGAACCTGCTGGCCATACCTGCCTGTTTCTGGGAGATATCCATCTGATCCATGAAAATGTTCTCCAGAACAGCTTTTAAAAAAGCTCTTGTGTTTTCTTTGTTGATATCAAAGAAACAGAACCAAGTTCTATCGTCGTGTCTCTCTATAGGCCTTGGGGGTCCTCCACCTGGTCTCTATAGACCTTGGGGGTCCCTCCACCGGGTCTCTATAGGCCTTGGGGGTCCTCCACCTGGTCTCTGTAGGCCTTGGGGGTCCTCCACCGGGTCTCTATGGGCCTTGGGGGTCCTCCACCGGGTCTCTATAGGTCTTGGGGGTCCCTCCACCGGGTCTCTATAGACCTTGGGGGTCCCTCCACCGGGTCTCTATAGGCCTTGGGGGTCCTCCACCTGGTCTCTATAGGCCTTGGGGGTCCTCCACCGGGTCTCTATAGGCCTTGGGGGTCCTCCACCGGGTCTCTATAGGTCTTGGGGGTCCCTCCACCGGGTCTCTATAGGTCTTGGGGGTCCCTCCACCGGGTCTCTATAGACCTTGGGGGTCCCTCCACCGGGTCTCTATAGGTCTTGGGGGTCCCTCCACCGGGTCTCTATAGGTCTTGGGGGTCCCTCCACCGGGTCTCTATAGGCCTTGGGGGTCCTCCACCAGGTCTCTATAGGTCTTGGGGGTCCCTCCACCGGGTCTCTATAGGTCTTGGGGGTCCCTCCACCGGGTCTCTATAGGTCTTGGGGGTCCCTCCACCGGGTCTCTATAGACCTTGGGGGTCCTCCACCGGGTCTCTATAGACCTTGGGGGTCCCTCCACCGGGTCTCTATAGACCTTGGGGGTCCCTCCACCGGGTCTCTATAGGTCTTGGGGGTCCCTCCACCGGGTCTCTATAGGTCTTGGGGGTCCCTCCACCGGGTCTCTATAGACCTTGGGGGTCCTCCACCGGGTCTCTATAGACCTTGGGGGTCCCTCCACGGGTGTGTGTGCTTTTGTGTATACACTACACTAGTGTATACGTTGATGTGCACCTAGTGTGTACCACCTGGGATGTGTGTGTGTGCTTTTGTGTAACTAAGACTCATTTCTAAGACGCGGTCTCACTGAAGGTTGGGACAGTGTTGGACTCACGTTTGTACGGTGAGTTGATCGTCACCACAACCCTCGGAGAGTCTGGAGGAGCCTCCAGAATCGGCTCCAGCTGGCCCTGATCCGAGCACTGCTTCTGGGTGGGACTCCGTATCTGACCCGGGTTTGGTGCTTTAGGAGGTGCCGTGGCGGCGGCGGCGGGGCTGGGGTCCAGGGAGGGCGGGCTGCCGGACGCCGTGCGGGGATTGGTTGCTGCCGTGGCGTCGGCTGCAGGACTCGCCCATGTGGAGGTCCCGCTGCACCTCAGGGAGCCAGACTTCACCGGAAAGAAGCCGCCGCCGTCCGAGGAGGTCGAGCTGAGAAACACACACATGTTCTGAGCTCAGAATAGTTACTTTATGACTTTTCTCAATCAGAAGAACACGTAAGACGGCACAGATAACGTGAATCCATATTTAAGAAGATACCGTGCTATCCATAAGTTATGCTAAAGAGGAATAAAAAGTCAGCTGTTGTGACATGATCTTAATGCCTTAACTAAACAAATGAGAAAAAATCCTGCCTTTTAGGACACCAATCTTCCTTGTGAATGAATAATGTATCGTAAAGAAATAAATGTCCTATAGCATGCTAGTTAGCCTAATGATTTCTCAATGCAAATCCAACCAGCTAATAGGCTAACTGAAAAGCACCATGCCAGTCTCTAGGGGTATTTGAGGATTTGGATTTTTGAACTCCAAAGGCCCAGGTGACCAGAATCAGAATGCATAGTATCCTGGATCCATGTAATAACTGGCCTTTCAAAATAAAAGCCTCCCTGCCTCTATGGGAGTTTAACATAGGGGTCTATGTGATCTAAAATAATAATAATGTATCAGACTGAAATATCAATGAAACTTAGTTTCTTAACTAAATGTTTCCAGTTTTAGGAAATTAAGAACATCTCTGATCTGATGAAATAAAGGAGGAGGAGATTAAGCAAAATGAGTCTTCTCGCCAGAAGAGAAGTGAAGCCAGAATCCGTAGAAGAGGATGGAGGAGGGAAACTAACCTGTTTGTCTTTGAGAGGGGGGGGTGATAAGAGGAGCAGGAGGAGGAGGAGGCTGTGGAGGAGCAGGAGGACACGGATCTCATCAGCTTCTCCTTCTCGGGGATCAGAGACGGGACCACATCCGGGACCACATCCGGGACCTGGGGGGGGAGGTCCGGGATCTCAAAGGACACCGCTGAACGGGACAAAAGGGAAGTTCAAAACGAAAATCCACTCCGTGATAAATGACATAAACCTTTGAAGTCACATAAAGAGGTGTGGCTAAAAAAAACATTTTGGGTAACTGATTCTGGTCCTGATCCTGATTGTGATCCTGATTCTGACCCTGATCCTGATTGTGATCCTGATTCTGACCCTGATTCTGATCCTTATCCTGACCCTGATTCTGGTCCTGATCCTGACCCTGATCAGTGTTGTGTACCTTCGGGGAAGAGGTCGGCCGTGTGCTGGATGAGCGGCTCGATGACCGCCACCACCTGGACCGACGAGGCCGACGCCATGTCCAACAGAGCAGCTTCTCTAAAAGGAAGGAAACGGAAACGTGACCACGCCGCGCTGCTTGGTGAGGGTAAACCACCGAGACCAGTTCTGATGCTAAACCTGCACCAATAAGTACCCCACATGATGGTAAACCATGAGCCGAGCCGCACATATGGCACTATCTGTCGACAGGATGCTGTGGTTGAGTTTCATCCAACCAGCAGATTCATCACACATATCCCCGACGCTTCATATTCACAAAGACGATGACAGAGGAAGGATGTGTGAACGCACCCTTCAGCTCGGGGCCACAGCAGGTTGGGCCCCAGGACGATGGCGATGTTGCTGGGGGTCATTTTGTTAACGGCCTGTTGCTCAGACAAGAGGGACAAGAACTGGACCAGATACCTGACCGGGAGAGAGAGGGAACCAACAACTCATGGTTACTGAGATAATACATCCAGAGGAGTCGCCCCCTGGTGGCCAGCAGGGAGAAGTAGGACCATTTTCTCATAGACTTCTATACAACCAGAGAGGAGTCGCCCCCTGGTGGCCAGCAGAGAGAAGTAGGACCATTTTCTCATAGACTTCTATAAAACCAGAGAGGAGTCGCCCCCTGGTGGCCAGCAGAGAGAAGTAGGACCATTTTCTCATAGACTTCTATACAACCAGAGAGGAGTCGCCCCCTGGTGGCCAGCAGAGAGAAGTAGGACCATTTTCTCACAGACTTCTATACAACCAGAGAGGAGTCGCCCCCTGGTGGCCAGCAGAGAGAAGTAGGACCATTTTCTCACAGACTTCTATACAACCAGAGAGGAGTCGCCCCCTGGTGGCCAGCAGGGAGAAGTAGGACCATTTTCTCATAGACTTCTATACAACCAGAGAGGAGTCAAAAAGGCAAGGAACAGGTCTGGTTTCACTTCTCAGAACCGGAGGTTTTGATCATGTGATTTGGGGACAATGAGTAGGACTACAAACCGGAGGTTGTTGTAGTTTTCAGGCGGTAGTTTCTTCAGAAGAACTCTGAACTGCTCCAACTTCTCAGTCTGGTCCTTTTCCCTGTGAACAAAGAGATCAAACGTGAGAAACAGACACAAACAAATATTATAAATATGATCGCGTAGACATGATGATACACACCCTGCTGCTTTGACCCACTCATGGTAGAGTTCAAAGGTCATTAGAGGTTCAGGAAGTTCTCGCAGGTAACACTTCAAAGCTCCTGTCACAAGACGTTCAGAGGTAAGTGAAAGCTTGGTTATGACTGTGATGAGACATTACAGGAAGCTGATCCCGGTGCTGTTTGGATTCAACAGAAGAGGAACTGAGGAGTTACAACCAGTCGTTAAAGTCTCTACAGACAACCAGAAGTGGACACATCCTCACCGGCCACCGCGTGAGGGTCCATGCTGAACTCGCTGTAGTCCACCGACTCTTGATCCAAACAGGTCTTCAGCCTCTTCAACACCGAGGCTGCCGCCGCCAGACGAAATAGTCCCTGAGGGAGGAGGGACAGATTACCATGGAGGAAACAAATACAGCGTTTTAAACCAGAGGTCTTCAACGTTTTCAGGCTCCCCAAGGCCTACAGAGGGACCCCCAAGGCCTATAGAGACCGGTGGAGGGATCAAATAATTCCGGGGACCCCTGCAGTAACTCTGCAGATCCCCTAGGGGTCCTGGACCCCTGTTGAAGATCTCTGTTCTAAAGGGTACAAGTCAACTGTATCCAATGGGACCGGTCTGAGTGGAACCCTGGGTCCTACCTCCTCGGTCATGCCGGTGCTCAGCAGCATGTGGACGCACTCCTGGATGGGAGTGGCGATGTCCCGGCAGCTCTGAGACAGGTGAGCCAGCAGCGGCTCCCCGTAGACCCTCTGCTTGGAGAGGCTCGGCGGCGCCGCTGCAGAGGGAGACCCCCGAAGACGTGAGAACCAGAAATAACACTTCACTTCACAAATACACAAACCGACTCCCAACCTGTCTGACTGTGATTCTCTTTGAGCTCGCTGATGTTCTTCTCCAGGAACTCGTGGGAATATTTGTGATGTTCTGCCTGCAGCTCCAGCAGCTGTTGCCGGGGGCAACGAGAGAGGCGTTAGATTTGTGTTTGTGGGCTTGGAGGAAGAAACAAGTCATCATGACGGCAACTCACACGGATGAAGTAGTTAGCGTAGTCGTCCTCTTTAGTCGCAAAGTGGTACAGGTCGGCAGAGTACTGGTCCTGCAGAGCAACGCAGAGGTCAGAAGTCGGGATACAGCAGCACAGGGGCTTGTGGGTAAAAACTTCAGGTACCTTGATATTCTCCAACCTCCTCCAGGCTTCTTCTACTTCCTCCCGGAGCCCGTCCTGCTTGGCCTGAGGACCGGTGCTGGCCTGGCTCCTGACCCCACACACACACACACACACACACACACACAATCAGTCAAATGTGCATCAGCTCCACTTGTTGTCCTGCGTTGCCGTGGCGACGGTGCAGCTCACCTGGATCTGGCGTTGTTCCAGTCTGTCGTGAGCTTTGCAAACTGCTTCTTGTTCTTGAGGATCTCTGGTAGATCATCCTGGGAGCAGGAGGAACACATCAACGTGAACTCATGTATTAAACGGGATTTTTTAATATCTCGCGTGGTTCCACCTCTTTCTCACCTCGCTGAGCTTGTTGAGCGGCTCCAGAACCTCTTTCTCCATCTTCATCTCAAAGTCTGCCAGCAGGCTGGCCAGCCTCTTCTCCATGAAGCAGCACATCTCCAACACCTTCCTGCACACACACACACACACACACACACACACACACACACAGAATTAAAACTATGAAACTCATTGACGTGGGAACTAGAAAAACATGTGAAACCATGAAAAAGGAACAACAGCACAATGTGAACAATATATTCTGCTCTTGGATCAGAAAACCCCAAACAATGAATAAAAGACATGTCTCATCATGGACGGGTCCTCCAGGACCAGAGACCGCGGTCCTGGACTCGTGAGGAATCCACATGACAACACAGAGGTCACAGGAGGAGGTCTGGAGGTCACCTGATGGAGGAGTCTGCATCGAAGTCCTTCAGGCTCTCTGCCATGCTGATGGACAGCAGCATCAGAGGAAGCTTTTTCTGTGTGGACAGAAGCAGATTTCAGTACCCGGTCCCATGTGAACTGGACCCCGGTCCTGGTGGACCCCGGTCCCCGTGGACCCCGTCCTCGTGGACCCGCTAGCTTCAGTACCATTCGTTTCTCGGCGTCCAGGCCCGTCTGGCTCTGCATGCAACCCTGCAGCTTCTTGTGAAGGACCTGAGCCGCCTTCTTGGCTGGCTCCACCCGCTGCTCCACCTGCAGGCAGACAGACAGGCAGACAGACGGTCAGACAGACAGACTCATATATAATATTATATATAGATAATTATAATTCTATAAATATATAATTATATATTTATATAATTATAATGATTTATTTGTAATTATTATTATTGATTTATTTTTTAAAGAAAAAGAAAATGATGTATATATTTTGTGCTGTATAATGTACTTTATTTAAATTTCAATAAAAATTTGAATGAGAAAAATAATAGACATGCTGGGGATTGGTTAGTTATTACTTAGTGGAGCTGCAGATCATGACTAAGCAAAAAAACCCCACTAATATCAAATATTAATATGTGCTATAAGAGTTATTGTTTCGTCTTCAGCTCACAGAACAATACAGTTTGAATGCAGATGCAAC
Source organism: Chelidonichthys spinosus (assembly GCA_029853015.1). NCBI lineage: Eukaryota > Metazoa > Chordata > Actinopteri > Perciformes > Triglidae > Chelidonichthys > Chelidonichthys spinosus. Next base: position 18,309,670 of record CM056842.1, on the reverse strand, counting down.
AAAATCCAGCTAAAAGCTTTAAAGCAATCTCTTCTTCCAAATGTCATTATGGAGTATTATATATAATATTTCATATTTCTCACCAAAACCAGGTCCTCATGTAGCAGCTCGGTGGCATCTTGAGACCTGAAGAAGAGTCTGGATGAGTGATGCACCAAACAAATGTCTCGTATTTAACATTCATTCAAAAAGGAGTTTAGAGTTCGACATTTTTAAAATGTCACATTATGTAACACACACACACACACACACACACACACACACACTTCCCTTTTTCTTCTCTGACTCTCATTTCAACTTTTCTTCGGGGAAAAACAAACCTTTCATTACATCAGAGCATGTGAGCAGATGTGTGTGTCGTATGCTTCGTTAGGTAAAGTGTGTGTCGTACGCTTCGTTAGGAAAGGTAAAGTGTGTGTCGTACGCTTCGTTAGGAAAGGTAAAGTGTGTGTCGTACGCTTCGTTAGGAAAGGTAAAGTGTGTGTCGTACGCTTCGTTAGGAAAGGTAAAGTGTGTGTCGTACGCTTCGTTAGGTAAAGTTTTGTAATTATATAGTGTGTGTCGTACGCTTCGTTAAGAAAAGAAAGGTAAAGTGTGTGTCGTACAGCTTCGTTAGGTTAAAGAATGTGATGAAAATCGTACGCTTCGTTAGGAAAGGTAAAGTGTGTGTCTGTGACGCTTCGTTAGGAAAGGTAAAATGCCCTGTGTCGATACGCTTAGTTAGGTAAAGTGTGTGTTCGTACGCTTCGTTAGGAAAGGTAAAGTGTGATGTCGTACGCTAATCGTTAGGAAAGTTAAAGATGTGTGTCGTACGCAATTCGTTAGGAATAGTAAAGTGTGTGTCGTACGCTTCGTTAGGAAACGGTCAAAGTGTGTGTCGTACGCTTAGTTAGGTAGAAGTGTGCAAAATGTCGTACGACTTCGTTAAAAGGTAAAGTGTGTGTCGTACGCTTCGTTAGGAAAGGTAAAGTGTGTGTACGTACGCTTCGTTAGGAAAGGTAAAGTGCCTGTGTCGTACGCTTCGTTATTTTGGGAAAAGGTAAAGTGTGTGTCGTACGCTTCGTTAGGTAAAGTGTGTGTCGTACGCTTCGTTAGGTAAAGTGTGTGTCGTACGCTTCGTTAGGAAAGGTAAAGTGTGTGTCGTACGCTTCGTTAGGAAAGGTAAAGTGTGTGTCGTACGCTTCGTTAGGAAAGGTAAAGTGTGTGTCGTACGCTTCGTTAGGAAAGGTAAAGTGTGTGTCGTACGCTTCGTTAGGAAAGGTAAAGTGTGTGTCGTACGCTTCGTTAGGAAAGGTAAAGTGTGTGTCGTACGCTTCGTTAGGAAAGGTAAAGTGTGTGTCGTACGCTTCGTTAGGAAAGGTAAAGTGTGTGTCGTACGCTTCGTTAGGAAAGGTAAAATGTGTGTTGTACGCTTAGTTAGGTAAAGTGTGTGTCGTACGCTTCGTTAGGAAAGGTAAAGTGTGTGTCGTACGCTTCGTTAGGTAAAGTGTGTGTTGTACGCTTAGTTAGGTAAAGTGTGTGTCGTACGCTTCGTTAGGAAAGGTAAAGTGTGTGTCGTACGCTTCGTTAGGAAAGTAAGTGTGTTGTACGCTTGTTAGGAATAAAGTGTGTGTCGTACGCTTCGTTAGGAAAGGTAAAGTGTGTGTCGTACGCTTGTTAGGAAGTAAAGTGTGTGTCGTACGCTTCGTTAGAAAGGTAAAGTGTGTGTCGTACGCTTCGTTAGGAAAGGTAAAGTGTGTGTCGTACGCTTACGTTAGGAAAGGTAAAGTGTGTGTCGTACGCTTCGTTAGGAAAGGTAAAGTGTGTGTCGTACGCTTCGTTAGGAAGTAAAGTGTGTGTCGTACCTTCGTTAGGTAAAGTGTGTGTCGTACGCTTCGTTAGGAAAGGTAAAGTGTGTGTCGTACGCTTCGTTAGGAAAGGTAAAGTGTGTGTCGTACGCTTCGTTAGGAAAGGTAAAGTGTGTGTCGTACGCTTCGTTAGGAAAGGTAAAGTGTGTGTCGTACGCTTGTTAGGAAAGGTAAAGTGTGTGTCGTACGCTTCGTTAGGAAAGGTAAAGTGTGTGTCGTACGCTTCGTTAGGAAAGGTAAAGTGTGTGTCGTACGCTTCGTTAGGAAAGGTAAAGTGTGTGTCGTACGCTTCGTTAGGAAAGGTAAAATGTGTGTTGTACGCTTAGTTAGGTAAAGTGTGTGTCGTACGCTTCGTTAGGAAAGGTAAAGTGTGTGTCGTACGCTTCGTTAGGAAAGGTAAAATGTGTGTTGTACGCTTAGTTAGGTAAAGTGTGTGTCGTACGCTTCGTTAGGAAAGGTAAAGTGTGTGTCGTACGCTTCGTTAGGAAAGGTAAAGTGTGTGTCGTACGCTTCGTTAGGAAAGGTAAAGTGTGTGTCGTACGCTTAGTTAGGAAAGGTAAAGTGTGTGTCGTACGCTTCGTTAGGAAAGGTAAAGTGTGTGTCGTACGCTTCGTTAGGTAAAGTGTGTGTCGTACGCTTCGTTAGGAAAGGTAAAGTGTGTGTCGTACGCTTCGTTAGGAAAGGTAAAGTGTGTGTCGTACGCTTCGTTAGGAAAGGTAAAGTGTGTGTCGTACGCTTCGTTAGGTAAAGTGTGTGTTCGTACGCTTGTTAGGAAGTAAAGTGTGTGTCGTACGCTTCGTTAGGAAAGGTAAAGTGTGTGTCGTACGCTTCGTTAGGTAAAGTGTGTGTTCGTACGCTTAGTTAGGTAAAGTGTGTGTCGTACGCTTCGTTAGGAAAGGTAAAGTGTGTGTCGTACGCTTGTTAGGAAAGTAAAGTGTGTGTCGTACGCTTCGTTAGGAAAGGTAAAGTGTGTGTCGTACGCTTCGTTAGGAAAGGTAAAGTGTGTGTCGTACGCTTCGTTAGGAAAGGTAAAGTGTGTGTCGTACGCTTCGTTAGGAAAGGTAAAGTGTGTGTCGTACGCTTCGTTAGGTAAAGTGTGTGTCGTACGCTTCGTTAGGAAAGGTAAAGTGTGTGTCGTACGCTTCGTTAGGAAAGGTAAAGTGTGTGTCGTACGCTTCGTTAGGTAAAGTGTGTGTCGTACGCTTCGTTAGGAAAGGTAAAGTGTGTGTCGTACGCTTCGTTAGGAAAGGTAAAGTGTGTGTCGTACGCTTCGTTAGGAAAGGTAAAGTGTGTGTCGTACGCTTCGTTAGGAAAGGTAAAGTGTGTGTCGTACGCTTCGTTAGGTAAAGTGTGTGTCGTACGCTTCGTTAGGTAAAGTGTGTGTCGTACGCTTCGTTAGGAAAGGTAAAGTGTGTGTCGTACGCTTCGTTAGGAAAGGTAAAGTGTGTGTCGTACGCTTCGTTAGGAAAGGTAAAGTGTGTGTCGTACGCTTCGTTAGGTAAAGTGTGTGTCGTACGCTTCGTTAGGTAAAGTGTGTGTCGTACGCTTCGTTAGGAAAGGTAAAGTGTGTGTCGTACGCTTCGTTAGGTAAAGTGTGTGTCGTACGCTTCGTTAGGTAAAGTGTGTGTCGTACGCTTCGTTAGGAAAGGTAAAGTGTGTGTCGTACGCTTCGTTAGGAAAGGTAAAGTGTGTGTCGTACGCTTAGTTAGGTAAAGTGTGTGTTGTACGCTTCGTTAGGAAAGGTAAAGTGTGTGTTGTACGCTTCGTTAGGAAAGGTAAAGTGTGTGTTTGTGGGTTTTCTCCACTGAAAGTCTCTTAGCACAAATATTTTGCAACATTCTGCACTAATTAAAAATAGTTAATATTCTTATTATTCTTATATTATTACAGTGCATATGTATTTAGAGTGTCTTTTTTTAATTTTCTCATTTCTTTTCTTTAATTTGGGGTAATATTAGTATTAGTAAATCATTTGTTATTGTATTTATGTTACTGCAGTACTTTATTGTTTGTAAATATTGTGCACACTGAAGACCAAGGCAAAGTCCTTATGTGAAAACTTGTTTGGCAATAAACTTGTTTCTGATTGTGAAAGTGGCATAAAGAAGTGTGCATGTGTTGTTCAACATGAAGTAGGATACATATAAATACTTGCTATAATGCGTATGTTATATTTGTGTACACGTCTCTCTTCAAAGGTCAGGTGGAGATACAAACTGAGAACTGGGTGTTGCTGCGGTCGCTGCTCTGCTGCAGATGCACGACACACACGCACAGGCACACACACACACACACACACACACACACACACACACACACACACACACACACACACACACACACGGAAACAAAAGTGATACTTATGGATGATGAAATTTCCACTTCATAAAAAGTTGTAAATATATTTTGGATTGTGTAAAATGTGTGTTTCCTCCCGAGAGAAGCCACAGCGTTACAAACCGGTGGACAACTGAGTGTGTCGCCAGCGTTTACCCACAAACCCCCGAGTCAGCGTGTCATCTAACCAGCAGCCCGACTCTCAGGAGGAACCAGCGCCGCTGTGATCCAGATTCACACATTTCATCAACATGGTGTTCATGAAAACACAAGGACAGAAGAAATCAACGTTTCCTCACAGCAGAATATCATTAAAGCTCTTTCCTGGACGGACGAGGACATGAACACACAGCAGCTCTGAAGAGGCGTTGGGGAAGACGTGTTGCACCAGGACCAACCGTCGAGTTTCATACTATATGTAGTACATAAGCATTATATAGCTTCCAGCTGTGGTAAACTCCATCTTTGTACCAATCCAATGGTCAGTATTCAGTCTACTTATTCTGTCACTTGTTCATCACATTAAATGAGATGTTATTGTCCTCTAAACAACCAACATGATGTTTGGAGACAGCTTTTTACAGAAGGACCACAAATGAAAGGAAAACTAATTCCACTAACAGATCCACAGAAATATAATCACCAACTATTTTCATCATCTGTTCATCATCAAAAGTCATTTTTCATAAAGAAATGTCACAAAATGCTGTTTTCAGTCCCTCAAACTATTAAACTAGTGGTCGTACCTCAACATGGGAAGTTTCACTGCTTATGAATAAAAATCTTCTTTCAAAAGTGACTAACCCTAACCCTTTGAAATCGCTAAGTTAAACCAGAACCACGAGGTGTAAAACCCCGTTATTACAGTTTTAACACCTTCTCCACCAATCAGAGGAAGCTGTTGAAGCACACTCACTTTGCTGCAGAGCCGAACTGCTTCAGGATGCTCAGGGACTGCCGGAGCATGCTGTCAGCGGAGTCCGGGGTCCTTATGGTCCGGGGGTCCTTCTGGGTCCTGGTCTGAGACTTGCAGCGGTGTTACTTCATCGGGGGGACAGCAACCCCGTTCGGTCCACCCCGTTGATTTGTGGGTATTTTGGCCGTCAGGTTTTCCTTCTCGTTTCAGGCGGCTGCTCTCGAGTGGCGGTGACAGAAGTCAGCTGAATGAGGAAGTTGCACAGATGAAGTGTCAGCTTCACACACACACACACACACACACACAGATTTAAAAAGGTTAGCCAATAGAAACACAGAGCACAGCAGGGGGGGGGGGGGTATGATGGGTTTTTATTCCAGACAAAAAGAAAGTTCTACTTCCTGCTCCTGTATCAGTGGACTCTGTGTGTGATGTGTTTGTTGTGTGTGTTGGACTCTGTGTGTGATGTGTGTGATGTGTGTGTTGGACTCTGTGTGTGATGTGTTTGTTGGACTGTGTGTGTGATGGACTCTGTGTGTGATGTGTGTGTTTGGTGAAGTCCACAGATGTGATGGTTAACCGGCCCCCTGACAGACTGTGGTTAACATGGACTTCTGTAAACCCAACAGTATCTGTTTAAGAAGTAAAAGGATGTGAAAAGAGGAAACTATCAATGCTGCTGCTTGTAGCAATCATTCATTTTCCAGGGAGTGGATTTATTATTTTATTGTTTTAATGACGTAATGGAGTTTAAATCTGATGCTACACAAAAACTAGTAAAACATCACAGTTCATATTTTGGATAATCTTGTAACATATAATAAAAATAACCTTTATGTGTATTTCTTCATAAAAACAGTGACAGAAGTAATCAAACATTTAAAGGGTTCAAATCCTCAAAGTGATCGTGTTGAGCAGGGCTGACGTTGTTTAAGAGATTCATGCAAAAAAAAGCAGAAAGCAATATGTTTTTATAAGAGTTTTTGTGACATCGGTGTGTGTGATGTCAGGGTGTGTGTGTAATGTTGGTCTGTGTGACGTCTGTGTGTGTGTGTGATGTTAAGTGTGTGTGAAGTCTGTGTGTGTGTGACGCCGGTGTGTGTGTGATGGTGGTGTGTGTGACGTCGGTGTGTGTGATGTCAGTGTGTGTGTAATGTTGGTCTGTGTGACGTCTGTGTGTGTGTGTGATGTTAAGTGTGTGTGACGTCTGTGTGTGTGTGACGTCAGTGTGTGTGATGTCAGTGTGTGTGTGTAATGTTGGTCTGTGTGACGTCTGTGTGTGTGTGTGATGTTAAGTGTGTGTGACGTCTGTGTGTGTGTGTGACGTCGGTGTGTGTGATGTCAGTGTGTGTGTGTAATGTTGGTCTGTGTGACGTCTGTGTGTGTGTGTGATGTTAAGTGTGTGTGACGTCTGTGTGTGTGTGACGCCGGTGTGTGTGTGATGGTGGTGTGTGTGACGTCGGTGTGTGTGATGTCAGTGTGTGTGTAATGTTGGTCTGTGTGACGTCTGTGTGTGTGTGTGTGTGTGTGTGATGTTAAGTGTGTGTGACGTCTGTGTGTGTGTGACGCCGGTGTGTGTGTGATGGTGGTGTGTGTGACGTCGGTGTGTGTGATGTCAGTGTGTGTGTAATGTTGGTCTGTGTGACGTCTGTGTGTGTGTGTGTGATGTTAAGTGTGTGTGACGTCTGTGTGTGTGTGACGCCGGGTGTGACGCCGGACGCCGGTGTGAGCACCCTCCCTCGACACCCCCCCCCCCCCCCCCAAAAAAAAAAAAAAAAAAACACCTTACCTATAGCACTCTGATCTTAGCACTGTTGCTCTTGAAGTACTACTTTACTCAGATGAGGACCTAACACTTGTTCTATTTTTAGCTCTTACTTTATCGGCAATGATACGTCGTGGTTTCTTTGTTTCCTTCTTTTGACAAATGTACTTATTGTAAGTCGCTTTGGACAAAAGCGTCTGCTAAATGACCTAAATGTAAATGTGTGTGTGATGGTGGTGTGTGTGATGTTGGTGTGTGTGACGTCGGTGTGTGTGATGTTGGTGTGTGTGTGATGTTAAATGTGTGTGATGGCGGTGTGTGTGACGTCGGTGTGTTTGTGATGTGTGTGTGTGACGTCGGTGTGTTTGTGATGTCGGTGTGTGTGTGATGTCGGTGTGTGTGTGATGGCGGTGTGTGTGACGTCAGTGTGTTTGTGATGTGTGTGTGTGACGTCAGTGTATGTGATGGGCGGAGCTCACCTGAACCAGGAGAGTCTGGGCTCTGCAGACGGAGGAAATCTTCCCGAGTGCTTCTGTTGGATCTCTGGTTCCGTTGCTTCGGTCGGATCTCTGGTTTCGTTGCTTCTGTCGGATCTCTGGTTTTGTTGCTTCTGTTGGATCTCTGGTTTTGTTGCTCGTTGTTGGATCTCTGGTTCCATTGCTTCGGTCGGTTCTCTGGTTCTTGGCTTCGGTCGAATCTCTGGTTCCGTTGCTTCTGTCGGATCTCTGGTTTCGTTGCTTCTCTCGGATCTCTGGTTCCGTTGCTTCTGTCGGATCTCTGGTTTCGTTGCTCGTTGTTGGATCTCTGGTTCCATCGCTTCTCTGGGATCTCTGGTTTCGTTGCTTCTCTGGGATCTCTGGTTTCGTTGCTTCTGTCGGATCTCTGGTTCCGTTGCTTCTGTCGGATCTCTGGTTCCGTTGCTTCGGTCGGATCTCTGGTTTCGTTGCTTCGGTCGGATCTCTGGTTTCGTTGCTTCTGTTGGATCTCTGGTTTTGTTGCTTCTGTTGGATCTCTGGTTTTGTTGCTCGTTGTTGGATCTCTGGTTCGGTTGCTTCTGTCGGTTCTCTGGTTCTTGGCTTCGGTCGAATCTCTGGTTCCGTTGCTTCTGTCGGATCTCTGGTTTCGTTGCTTCTCTCGGATCTCTGGTTCCGTTGCTTCTGTCGGATCTCTGGTTTCGTTACTCGTTGTCGGATCTCTGGTTCCATTGCTTCTCTAGGATCTCTGGTTTCGTTGCTTCTCTGGGATCTCTGGTTTCATTGCTTCTGTCGGATCTCTGGTTCTGTTGCTTCTGTCAGATCTCTGGTTCTGTTGCTTCTGTCGGATCTCTGGTTCCGTTGCTTCTCTCGGATCTCTGGTTTCATTGCTTCTCTCGGATCTCTGGTTTCGTTGTTTCTCTCGGATCTCTGGTTCCCTTGCTCGTTGTCAGATCTCTGGTTTTGTTGCTCGTTGTCGGATCTCTGGTTTCGTTGCTTCTGTTGGATCTCTGGTTTCGTTGCTTCTCTCGGATCTCTGGTTTCGTTGCTTCTCTCGGATCTCTGGTTCCGTCGTTTCTGTTGTATCTCTGGTTCCGTTGCTTCTTTCGTATCTCTGATTCCGTTGCTTCTGTCGTATCTCTGGTTTCGATGCTTCTGTCGGATCTCTGGTTTTGTTGCTTCTGTTGGATCTCTGGTTTTGTTGCTCGTTGTTGGATCTCTGGTTTCGTTGCTTCTGTTGGATCTCTGGTTCCGTTGCTTCTCTCGGATCTCTGGTTCCGTTGCTTCTGTCGGATCTCTGGTTCCGTTGCTTCTGTCGGATCTCTGGTTTTGTTGCTCGTTGTTGGATATCTGGTTCCGTTGCTTCTGTCGTATCTCTGATTCCGTTGCTTCTGTCGTATCTCTGGTTTCGATGCTTCTGTCGTATCTCTGGTTCCGTTGCTTCTGTCGGATCTCTGGTTTTGTTGCTCGTTGTTGGATCTCTGGTTTCGTTGTTTCTCTCGGATCTCTGGTTCCCTTGCTCGTTGTCAGATCTCTGGTTTTGTTGCTCGTTGTCGGATCTCTGGTTTCGTTGCTTCTGTTGGATCTCTGGTTTCGTTGCTTCTGTCGGATCTCTGGTTCCGTTGCTTCTGTCGGATCTCTGGTTTTGTTGCTCGTTGTTGGATCTCTGGTTTCGTTGTTTCTCTCGGATCTCTGGTTCCCTTGCTCGTTGTCAGATCTCTGGTTTTGTTGCTCGTTGTCGGATCTCTGGTTTCGTTGCTTCTCTCGGATCTCTGGTTCTGTCGTTTCTGTTGTATCTCTGATTCCGTTGCTTCTGTCGTATCTCTGGTTTCGATGCTTCTGTCGGATCTCTGGTTTTGTTGCTTCTGTTGGATCTCTGGTTTCGTTGCTCGTTGTTGGATCTCTGGTTTCGTTGCTTCTGTTGGATCTCTGGTTCCGTTGCTTCTCTCGGATCTCTGGTTCCGTTGCTTCTGTCGGATCTCTGGTTCCGTTGCTTCTGTCGGATCTCTGGTTCCGTTGCTTCTGTCGTATCTCTGGTTTTGTTGCTCGTTGTTGGATCTCTGATTCCGTTGCTTCCGTCGGATCTCTGGTTCCGTTGCTTCTGTCGGATCTCTGGTTCCGTTGCTTCTGTCGGATCTCTGGTTTTGTTGCTCGTTGTTGGATCTCTGGTTCCGTTGTTTCTGTCGGATCTCTGGTTCTGTTGCTTCTGTTGGATCTCTGGTTCCGTTGCTTCTGTTGGATCTCTGGTTCCGTTGCTTCTGTTGGATCTCTGGTTCCGTTGTTTCGGTCGGATCTCTGGTTCCGTTGTTTCGGTCGGATCTCTGGTTCTGTTGCTTCTGTCGGATCTCTGGTTTTGTTGCTTCTGTTGGATCTCTGGTTCCGTTGTTTCTGTCGGATCTCTGGTTCCGTTGCTTCTGTCGGATCTCTGGTTCCGTTGTTTCGGTCGGATCTCTGGTTCCGTTGCTTCTGTCGGATCTCTGGTTCCGTTGCTTCTGTTGGATCTCTGGTTTTGTTATGTTAGATGTTGGTGGAGCGTGAAGGTGGAGGATGTAACGATGGGAGATGCTGCACTCTAGTGGTGGGAACGGCTAAATGCAAAGAAATAATAAAAAAACCTAATTTCTCTTCATATCCACGATGTTTGGACATCATTTTGTTCGTACTCATTGATTTCTAGAAGAAAGATATTTTCTTATTTTTGCTTTTCTCTGAGAAGAACATTTTACAAGTGATCAAAAATAAACAAAATAAATCAATATAAATGTTCCTCATGATGATCATAACCACATTTAGGATGGACAATAACTGGATTGTTAAATGTGAGCTCAAACACGATTGGTTAGTTGAGTATTTGCCCTCCTGTCATGTTTAGGGGGCATTACCATGAATAATGAACAATCTGCCACACTTCCTCCTTTTATTGAAATTACCAGATAATCAAGAGAAAACAGAAATGTAAGAGTGTTGCCGTATCACGTTTCATACAGCTTTTGGATTTCAGTGTCAAATCAACAAATTAAAATAACTACAAATTTCAAAACAGCATTTGTCTATGAAGGCATTTATTCAACAAAAAATGACTGAAACATGATGGAAAACTTCAGAATTTATTCATTTTCTTGCGCTGTGGCTACATTTCTTACACGTTGTGGTTTGGGTTTGTTCTTAAGGATATTTCCATGATATAGGAACACTGTTCTACCGTTTCCCCACGTACGAGTTCATCGCCAACGCCCGTCTAGTCCAAACAATACAGATGCACTGAAGTAAACGTGCGATGTTGCGTGTTTTTACCCGTCTGTGGTCGTTTAGTTCTGCTGAATAAAGGATCACATAGCTTCTAAGTGCACCTAATACACTAAGTCAGTGGAGGTTCTTTGTCGGAGCTTGTTACAGGAGAAAGACAGTGAACTGGTCTTGTGTAAACTTTGTAAAAGGCAACAAAAGACACAATCCCTCCTAAAGAAGCACAGAGGACCATCAGAAACCGGGCAGGCCAGTTACTGAGGCGGTCGGAGACGAAGCTCTCCAGCACTGACCTTCAACGACTTAAAAATGCTTATTTTAGACAATTCAAGTAACATTCCAGGTGCTTTGAGCAAAGGGTTACAAAACACATTCTGAAACACTTGAACTGACGGCAATAAGACCATTCAAGCATGCAAAGTGTAAATTTGGGGGGAAAGACCTATGAAAGAGCAGAAATAAAGAGAATATGTTCTACCTGTTGATGTGTTGTGGTAGAAGGACAGCCAATTATCCCAACTGTAAATACCCAATTGAAAAAAAGGGGGGGGGGGGCCAAACATCGCAAAATCAACACCAGGACCAAAAGAAGCTGGTGGAGAAAGCAGAATGTTCAGCAGGTGGGGGGAAATAATAAAAAACCCTCAAATCTTTAGAAAACTATACCAATGTCTTGTGCAACATATCTTCAAATACTAAACTACATCATATAATTCCTATAGATCAGTTCAGCCTCTGAATAGTGTTCTTTTTCTTCATCCGTCACTGATTTGCCTTCTTGCAAAACCAGGCGAGATGGAAGGAAAAGCAAAGCACCACAGATACATCCGCATGCACACTGTAATAGCTGTCCAGTCACCGAGTACATGTTTTAGGTAAAAATGTATGAATCAATCGAAAGAAATGGAAATAACTTCAGCAGCTTCAGAATTAGAACCCTGGTGGGGGAGGAGGGGAGGGGGGGATTAAAGAGGCAGTGAAGCACTTGGAAAACCTGCGGTTGTCTCCTTGACCAAGGAAACCAGGAGGTATCCCAAATGATGCATTCCTCTTCATCTCCTTTGATGCAGCCATGTTCCCCGTCCCGACCACGCCGGTATGGAAGACCCGGGAGTTCAGAATCACCCCCGGTCTGACGCCACTCCTGCTGGTCCCCCTCCCCCGTCGTCCTCCTCCAGACCTCCTCCTCTCTCTCCATCCCTCTGAGACTGAAAGGCATGTTGGAGTGTTCCGGTGGAGGACTAGCGCTTTGATTTGGCATCGTCCGTATCTTTATCTGATGGAAAACAGGAAGCGTCATCGAGAGTTGAGAAGACAAGTGAACAACGGCTCGGAATCCTACAGGGTTTCCAATGTCACATTCAAGCACTTCAAGGTGCATTTCCATGCTTTTCCAGCCCCTTCCAGCTGTGGTAAACTCCATCTTTGTACCAATCCAATGGTCAGTATTCAGTCTACTTATTCTGTCACTTGTTCATCACATTAAATGAGATGTTATTGTCCTCTAAACAACCAACATGATGTTTGGAGACAGCTTTTTACAGAAGGACCACAAATGAAAGGAAAACTAATTCCACTAACAGATCCACAGAAATATAATCACCAACTATTTTCATCATCTGTTCATCATCAAAAGTCATTTTTCATAAAGAAATGTCACAAAATGCTGTTTTCAGTCCCTCAGATATGGAGATCTCAAGGAGAGCATGCAGGAGCGACACAATAAATTAGTTTTATTGGCTGTATCCACCATTATCTTCTTCAGAATACGTTTGGTCTCTATTTATAGATATAGATATGTAGATCTACAACTACTACATAACAAACAACTAAGTTCTGGGTTCTTTATGCTGTTGGTAGAGAATCCTAAACAGCATGTTCTGTTGTTTACTAGATGGAAGTAACGCGGAGGAACCTTCATGCAATACAAAGTGAGTGGAGAGTGATGAGTTCTTTTCCCCGCTGGTGTGGGCGGGTTTGAAAATGTGCGGTCTATAAACATGCAAATAAAAAGCCACAGAAACAAACGTGATGCACTGACTCTTTTGAAGTAGATGGTTGCAGTGCTGTAGAGGCCTAACTACTGGTTCAATACTGAGTGAACCGTAACACACAAAAACGGAACTGAAAGAAGACCAAACTGAAAGCGAGCCTTAAGTTTGCACCTCTAGTCCCGTCAGTCAAACAGAGGTGTTGGGTGCGTGACCTCTCACCTTTCCTGAGGTCGTCTCTCTTCTTGGCAGCATCCTCCCTCTGTTTCTTGATGATGGCCAGCCGGGCCAGGTCAGCCCTCGCCTGCTCCGTCTTCCCCTCCAGATGAAGCTTCATGTAGCGTTCCTTAGATTTCTGCTTCTCGATCTCCTCTCTGACCGAGATGAACAAACACTTCATCAGAAGGCCCGTATCAGCAGCATTGAATCATTTCATACGGTAAATAAAGGACAATCCCTTTGTGAGTGACACCTACCTCTCCCTGCGAGACAGCTCTCTGGGAGCGCTGACGTCCAGTTCAGTCACCTTCTTGTTCTTCTGAGACACACGGTTGGGGTTCTCGATCTCGATGAGGCCCTCCACCCCGCTCCTCTTCCTGGACTGTGTGAGAAAACAAACAATGGGAATCCAGTACGGAGCTCATCAACGAGGTCAAGGGTCAATGTAATTGTCTGCTACGACACCTAAATATTATTTGGGTGGAGCTGTTTTGTGAGAGTGGGTCGACCTCTGATCAGAAGATCTGCTCCTTCATGCATATTGATGATGATCGGGTAAGATATTGAACCCGACAGAGTGTGAATGGATGAATGTTGACATGTAGGACCTTTGAGTGGTCAGAAGACTAAACAGGGGATTTTATAAATGCAGGTTTGTTATCATTTACCTTTGTGCCACCAGTTTTACTGTGTATTTTCTTAATCCCTCCGGTTCCAAAAGTAAACATTCAAGTTTAATACATTTTCAGCGAGGCTAAACTTCCACACCAAACATTGGGTGTGGCGTTTTTCCTTGAAACCCACGGCTGAGCCAACATCAGACCTGGCTCTCACTCACATCATTGTCATCATCACTGCTGCTCTCGTCGTCAGAATCTGCAGATTCCTCCTTCTCCGCCGCACCGGGGTTTTCTTCCTGTTAACACACACACACACACACACACACACACTTGGTGACACCAGGCCTCTTTTGAAGTTAACGTTCATGTCCGCCCACAAACACCATCCACTCACCAACTCTTTCTGTGCTTTCATCTGTCGATCGATCTCCTCTGGGTTGCTAAACTGCTTCCCTCGGCCCTTGTGACCCCTTTTCCCTGTGACACAAGTGGAAGAGTCGTTACTGGCAAATCAATTATACTGTACACCTGTTCTTTTGTATTTAAGTTAGGCGTTCTACAACCATCGACAAAGTTTGTTCAAACATTTTGTCCTGCAGGGACACATTTACATTTCATTTACTTGGCAACAGTATTATCTGAATAATGTAATACAATTATATGTGGCCCTTGAATAAACTGCCTTGATGACGCTTTTTGTTGATACTAAGAGACCTGGAGTAGATACAGGGTTCCTCCACCTTCTCCAAAGTCCAACTTTTAAAGCATTTCCAGCCCCTTCCAGCTGTGGTAAACTCCATCTTTGTACCAATCCAATGGTCAGTATTCAGTCTACTTATTCTGTCACTTGTTCATCACATTAAATGAGATGTTATTGTCCTCTAAACAACCAACATGATGTTTGGAGACAGCTTTTTACAGAAGGACCACAAATGAAAGGAAAACTAATTCCACTAACAGATCCACAGAAATATAATCACCAACTATTTTCATCATCTGTTCATCATCAAAAGTCATTTTTCATAAAGAAATGTCACAAAATGCTGTTTTCAGTCCCTCAGATATGGAGATCTTCTTCTCTGTTCTATCATAGATGTCATCACATAGAACACTTCAAGCCCTTTATTCTGAATCCAAGCACTTTTCAGACCTTTCCTTGCATATAGAACATATATACAAATATTAATTAATCCAGTAATGACGGCTGAACGAACACAGAAGGTTCTCTTCTCTCATTTCAAGACCTTGATTCTACATTCAAGCACTTTTCAAAACTCGAAACACTAAAATTCAAGGGTTTTCAAGGACTTCCAGCACTCATATGAACCCTGGATGTAGAATGGAATCACGTGGTGGAGGTGGGACTTTTGGACACCACCTGTATGAGGACACACCTGTCCCCCACTACCTCTGGATGACAAGATCCCCATACAGTTACATTATATTACAGTTCTACATCCAAGATCTCCCTCTGTGTGCGTGTGTGTGTGTGTGTGTGTGTGTGTGTGTGTGTGTGTGTGAGAGAGAGAGAGAGAGAGAGAGAGAGATGAGTCACACATGACGCTCACTGAGGGCCAGCTACCTTCGCCGGTAAACGTCACGACTTATCAACAGTTAACGGTAGAAAATGACGTGACATCCAGACTTGATGCTTTAAAACAGTTTAACAAAAGACTTGTGAGCTCATCCGGTGACGTTTTCACCCGCTATCTACGTCAGAGATACAAACAAATGTGTTTACGTTAGCCGAAGCTATCTCCAGTGTGCGTGCTAACGTCACTGGCCGTTTAAAACACATTTACACAAAATAAAAAGCATATAACACATCGTTTATATCCTGAAATGACCAGGAAGTGTTCGTCTGTAAACACAAAGCAGCAGACGTCGGTACGCGCTGTGTCTTTTCCTGAATTCTCCGCATTTACAGCGAGCTAGCCGGTTAGCGTGCTAACAGCTAAGCATGTGAGAGATCAACGGGAATTGATACTAGTTTAAGCTAACAACTGGCTAGCTAGAATTAGCCTGCTAAAAAGGTAGCATTAATGGTACTTACCGCCTCGAGGCATTGTTTAAAAGTGAGGTATATACAAAGGAAGATCTCTACTTTCTCTCGGAGTAAACCACACACGAGTTCGTACGAGCGAAAGCTATTTAAAGTGTTAAAGAAAAAAAGGCGAGAAACTACTTCGTCTCTCCCGCTGTCGGAAACTCCACCGTCGAAACGCTGCATTCACCCACGACAGCCTACGTAGTTAGGATCGTTCAGCCAATGGCTGCGCAGAGTGTTTGACTGACATGTCCATCCACCAATCAGGGCTCCCTAAAAGATAGAAGGAATCAGGGCCGTCCCAATGTCACTGGAACTAATCATTTGTAATAAGGCCGTAACAAAAAAATAAAAAATGAAATTCAAAACGTGTTTTCTTTTTTTCACTCGTTTTTTTTTACTTATGTTATTTTTTTAAATTCTGAATTCATGTATAGTTTGGACACTAAAATATCTCAATACGTTTATATTTTTCTATTAAATTAAATGAATTTGCAAGATTGTCGTTGAGTTTTATAAAAAATAAAAAAACAGAATAAAATATACATATGACAGATGATACTAATTATGGAGAAGGGATGAGATTAAATAATTGTATACTTCTTCCCACTCCTTTCCAGACATGTCAACAATAAGAAAACAGAGAAAACTTATACATATATCTCTATGCTTTATAGTTGTGTGATAATTTATTTTCTGTATTCATTTTTACATGTTTGAAACCTGAATCTTAACATATTTCCTGAAAATGACATCATAGTAAATCATTGCTAAGTCCTTACATCATATGTTCATGATCTCATAACGATGATCTCGGATTTAAGCCACACAAAAAAATGTTGCCATAAGATTTTCGTCAAATCACAGTTTCCAAGATATTTTTTTTTTTTTTTATATATACAAAAGCAGGCAGCATATTCTGTTGATTTAACCTGGTATTCTTGTAAATGTGCCACTGATAATTATGACTCATACGTTATCATTCCAGTGGTTAGGGTAATATTCTAAAAACTGTGAATGACAATAACTGCACACACTCTGTGATGGACTGTACTTTTAATATGAATAGAAAATACATAAATACAAAAAAATAATATTGGATACTTCTTGCCATGCACATGTAAAAGATGCAGAAAAGTGTGTATTGGGCACAGATGTTCACCTGTGTTTCTGCTTTACAGTTACAAATGCAGGAAGAGTACATAAACGCCGTCACTAATTCTGCTTCTACCAGCTTTTCCAATTAAATACAGCCGGGCGAGTCCTCAATATGCCCAAATATGGGCACTTAATGATTTACGTATGAACAAAAACAAACAAAAAAACTTTTTATTTACACCAACAAACTTCACACTCTTTGTGAATCTTTCCCTTGAAGGCATCGGATGAGGTTTGTCATTTCTTCCTTCGATGTTGAGTCTTTATATCTTCCACTTCTTTCTCTATCAGGTGGTACTCCACAGTAGTCTCCGTCAACTGCAAGGGACAGATTCAATATCAGTTATTAACAGTCTGAACACACACTGAATCACATCAACCACTGAAATGGTGTTTAAGTGTATAATTATATTATGCAGGCTTTCATAACAAATCCAGTGTTTGCTCAACCTAAAAGAAAAGCATGGTTCATAGTTATGGAGCCTGTGGGTGATAATATCTCATCTATTGGCTCATTCATACAACACTAATGCAGATTAATCAAATGTCACATTGAGGACAAAAACGCATCTTTAATGTTACAGTGAGTGGAAGGGCGGGATCGTTCTTACCATGTCCAAGAGAATTTCAATCTTAAGTTTCAGGAGGTTGTTCTCTTCTTCCAGCTGTACATTTCTTTTCTTAAGTCGCTGCATTTCCCTCCCAGATGCATTTCCACCAGATTCTAGTTCAACAACACAGGAAACAAAACGATGATTAATGTTGTTTCATTACAGTAACAGTGATCGTTCACGGAGAGGATTTCTGCACTTACCTGATATCCACTGTCCCTCTTCAAACCTCCAACTCTGCCCTCCGAGGTTCATGGCTGGAGGTCCATACTCCAGGCCCAGCTCTACTTCTCTTGTCGAACGATCCAACTAAGAAAAAAAAAAAAAAATATATATATATATATACATCAAATCTGCATGGACACGAACAATAACTAGCTACGGCTCGCTGAAGCCGTCTCACCGTGTGCAGGCTGGACAGAGATGCGGATTTTCGGGGGGGGATCTTCTTCGGACTGAACGTGTTTCCAAAGAGAGGCATCTTCAGTGATTTCTTAAAGTCCTGCATGAGAGAAGACACACACCGCCTGTAGCTTGAGGAGCTAAATGACACAGCTAACCTAAAGACAATCAGTAACCACAGTAACGGCGTTTGTCGTCGCTATCGCTACATTAGCTAATGCTAGAAGACGAAACGCTGCTTTCTAGCTAACCGTGACGTTACCTGACATCTAATGTGAACCTGTCGGCTGCTTCACAGCTGCGCTAGCGGTTGTTTGTCACTTAATAGAGAGAACTAATATATTTACCTCCATACAGAGTACTTATTTAAATGATTAATGCGGTGGCGGAAACTCCTCTACCAAACAAAACCATACTTGCTACTGCGCACGCGTGGACGGTTCCATTCGGCTATTAGAGGTGTGACATGTTCCACGACTTCATATAAAGTAGCGGGGAGGGATTTACCAACACCAGCACGTTTATGATATTTTCAGATTATCTCGGGGCTTGGTCCCCGTTTGTATATTTTAGGAGTCAACGTGGGATAACATGAACACCCCTACATACGGGAGATAATAGAAGCGTCCAGAAACGTTAAAGCGTCACCGTCTTTCCCAGCGTTTATATCCGTGTATTGTTTTGTGTATTAAGATGGATTAATGTAGTTCTATGTCAGAAACCCAGCTGGTGGTTTTAAACATTAAAACAGGCCAAAATAAATCATAAAAACTGATCAATCGTATGGTCTTGTTGACATATATATACATGTTTTGCCCGCCATGCTGCTACCGTGCCCCAGTGGCCTAATGGATAAGGCACTGGCCTCCTAAGCCAGGGATTGTGGGTTCGAGTCCCATCTGGGGTGGTTGCTTTTTTTTCTCTCTCTATGTCGAAGAAGACGATGTTCTGTGACCGAAAGTTGATGAAAGAAATGTAATTTAAACCGAAAAAGAAACTCTTCGTCGGAGCTTTCAGGCGTAATTCAAACATGTATTTATTGAATTACGTGAAAGGCAGATATTCGCAGGAAGACGCCAGCTGACATGGACAAGCGAAGCATCACACTGTGCATACTGCTGAGCACCGTGGCTGCATCCGTGCACACGTACCGTGAGTAACGTTGTCTGCAAAATAAACTGAGGCCAGCATAATTCAGTAAAACTGTCAAAAAAGAAATTGGTATGAAAGATAATAATGGTAGTAGTTAGGTGTTATATAATGCATTTTTCATTGGTTATATTGTGCTCTACTCTGCTCTATTTGACATATATTAACACAACATTTATTTCGTTTTTTATTAATTAAATTAAAAATGTTTTTCTGTACTTGTGTCTACTGTGATAAAACATTGTATATTCAAATATATCTATTTATTTTCAAATATTAAATGATTGTTTACCTGTATAATGAATGTGAACCCCTGCACTCCTCTGTGAAGGTTCATTTTAACTGGAAGGAAACCAGTCAAGCAGCAATATGTATATGATTCTTTAATGAGCTGCTGTGTTTTTACCTCATAGCTCATTCTGTTGGTGTCATGACATTTATCTTACATAATGCGTGTTATCCAACCTCAACCCTGTAACCCTGCCCATCCCCGTACAATGGTAGAGCTCCGAGAGGCCACGGTGTCCTGGGACGCTGCCCAGAAGAGGGTGACCCTGCAGGAGGGGGTGATGGAGACAGACGGGGGGGCCTACGGGTACTTCAATGACACCCTGCTCCTCTCTGGGTGGGGCGTCTTGGAGATCTGTGCAGGTCATGGAGGAGGAATCACACAGGAGGACGAGACCACCTTCTTCCTGGCGGGGTACCTGGAAGGATATCTCACTGCTGGGTGAGAGGCGTGCAGGGCTTCTAAATGGATATGACTCATTTCTTCCTGACAGGTTGAATTATTATAACTTCCTATCATAGAAATGGTTTGATTCTGTTTTTCTGCAGACAGATGTTCAATCATTACTCCAACATGTACCCTCAACTCCTCAAGGAGGAGACGCTCTTAAATCCCCTGAAAAGCTTTTTAAGGTACTAAAGTCTAAAACTCTTAATCTCTCCTTCCTTTTAAGGTGTTGATCTCACACCTGTCTGGTACTAAAGCATCTGTCTGTCTGTCCACAGCCAACAGGACCAGTGGGCCAGAGAGCAGGTCAAGCTGAGGAGACACAGCGACCCCTTGTGGAGGCACCTGGGACTGATCCTGGCCCAGCTGGACGGACTCCACGCTGGAGCTGCAGAGTGGGCCAAGAGCAAGCACAGAGAAGTGTGTGTGTGTGTGTGTGTGTGTGTGTGTTGGGAGAGGTGGTGAGAGAGTTGTCACAGTGTTGTCTCTCTTCACCCCCCAGCCTCTATCAGC
Source organism: Chelidonichthys spinosus (assembly GCA_029853015.1). Lineage (NCBI taxonomy): Eukaryota > Metazoa > Chordata > Actinopteri > Perciformes > Triglidae > Chelidonichthys > Chelidonichthys spinosus. The sequence continues at coordinate 18,289,640 of CM056842.1, read as the reverse complement.
GTTCGCCCTCCAGGTCCTGAATGGTGTCGGGGACCTCCTGGACCTGGTCCCGGCTCTGACTCCTCGCTCCAACTCCTCCACGGGGGCCGGAGCCTTCAGGATGCCAGGCATGGGCCACTGCACCGCCCTCATCAAGGTCAGGCCAAGCTCATTTTGGCTGGAGCTGCGATGGAGGCTCGACGCCTAATTAGCTCCATTGAGGGTCCTTGTGGAGGGTTTTCCTCTTCTGAAGGGTCTGAATGAAGGCTGGGAGGAGATGTGTTCCTTTCCACCGACATCCATTAAAGCCTCAAAGACACTGAGAGATGCAGAGCAATCACTGGTTTTATTTCATTGGTTGCATCTGATTTCATTACAGGATTCCATTATTCTAATTAAACACAAAGTGCAGCTGATTTCTGCAGGTTTTTGGTCGTAAACCGAAGCGTTTGAGGAAGACGCTGTTAAAGTTTACAAGTATTACAGTTCATGAAGGATTCAGTTGAGTGAAATACAAACCAGTCAAACCAGTTTCCCCCCCTCTCCCCCTCCCTCCCCCTCTCTCCCCAAGGTGCTGCCCGGCTTTGAGAACCTGCTGCTCGGTCACTCCAGCTGGTATACGTACGCAGCCACCATGCGTATCTATAAACACTGGGACTTCAGAGTGTCTGACACACACACCGCCACGGGGAAGATGTCGTTCAGCAGCTACCCTGGTACCCCCCCCCCCCCCCCCCACACACACACACACACACACACACACACAGACACACACACACACACACACAGCCAATCACAGTACAGCAAAGCACAGCGCTGCTTCCTTGTGAAGAGCCAAGGTGAAGCTTATCGTTCTTAATCCACACGTTTCATTTTCATCTTGTCAAATATAAACACTTAATCCTCAATGTGCCTTTCACGACTGAACGTAATTCTTCTGCTAAGCACAGAGCTTAGCCAGCGACGGGGAAACATCCACCAAACACACAGAGCCATGATGAAATGTACCCCCCCCTCCCCCTCGCTGTCGGAGGAGGCGGAGTCATTCAAAGATTCGAAGAGTGGTCCAGGACCGAAAAATCCTCTTAGGGACTCCGTTTCAGAACACAAGTGGGTTTAATGCACTATTTTCAGAGGCCGGGAGGCTCCACTGTATTAACATGAAGAGATGGTGCAGACCCGGACCCCGGAGGTGGTCTGGGACCCCCGCTGCCTTCTTACTCTCACTATGTGAAACGTTGAGCACACAGCAGAAACAAGAAGGGATGCAGGACACTCGCTTTATTTAAAGACGTGGAGGAAAAAGTCCTCTGCCCATGATTTACAGCAGAACAGGGGTCCCCGGTAATTATTTTGATATACAATCTTCCTGTTTGGTTAATATTCTGTTGAGAAATTGTGATATAGTAGAATTCAAATATCTGTCAACAATTATTGTTTTAATGTCTTATTGTGTTCATGCATCCTCCTCCAGGCTTCCTGATGTCTCTGGATGACTTCTACCTGCTGGGCAGCGGCCTGCTGATGACTCAGACCTCCATCGGCGTCTTCAACGTCTCTCTGTTCTCTCAGCTCAGCCATCGCAGCCTGCTGGCCTGGCAGAGGGTCCGGCTGGCCAATGGCCTGGCCCACAGCGGGGAGGAGTGGGCTCACGTCTTCTCCAGGTACAACTCAGGTGAGCTCGAGAACCAGCGGGGGTTGGAACAGAAAGGCAATTAGGACTTCATCGATGAAAGAGAACCTGTTCTGTGGAAATGTGACCTGCCTGCAGGGAACCCTGTGTTTGACATCACAACGTTATGGGTTGTGGGTAACACCTTCAGGAAAAGCCTGCAGACTTACGGAAAGCGTCAATCACGGGATGATTAGACTGTGAAAAACACAAAAAGGTTTCAGGACTTTAACAACCAGCTGAGGGAAGTTGCATGCAGACGTGACACAAGAGCAACTTAAATAAAGGATCCACGCGTTTCTACTGGAGGAAAGAGGTCTGACAGTAAATCCTGAGGGGGTATGGAACTAAAAACAATCCGTCCAATAGTTGTTGAGACGTTTGACTTGAAACCATATGCCAACCTCCTGGTACGCGAGAGGAAACGTCTGAAATAACAGACACGAGGAAGGAGGACTGAAGGATTACTTTAGGCCGGGACTGAACCCCGACCAGGTTTAACAGGCTCCTTCCTTCTCATTACGCCACACGTGGTTTTAATTGGGCAGCTGCTGAGACGTTAACGTCATGTTGCTATGGCAGGGCCGCGGAGGACAGGACACGGTGTTCCTGAGACTGGCAGTCCGCCCATCATCGCTCAGACTCCCCATCCTGCCTGGCCGTAAACACCAGAACCCCCCAGAGAGTCACCTGTTCACGTAGTTGTGGGTTTAACTTTCTTCCTCTATGTCATCCTTCAGGCTGTTGTCCTGTGCCAGTCTGACAGCAGCAATAATAATAACAACGATGTGATTGTCTGAGATTGATCTTTTAGTAAATAAAGTCACCATACTGTGTTCTAGGTACTTATAACAGCCAGTACATGGTGGTGGACCTGAGCCGGGTTTCTCTGGGTCACAGTATCGGGGACGGAGCCCTGACTGTGGTGGAGCAGATTCCCGGGAAGGTGGTGCACTCTGATCAGACCCGAGCGTTACGAAGAGGTCAGGAACCCACACCTTCATATTTGTGTGTTGTAGTTTGATGCTGGTTCAGGCGGTGATGTGTGCTTCACCGGCAGGTTACTGGCCGTCCTACAACATCCCGTTCCACGTGGACGTCTACAACCTGAGCGGCTACGCCGTGATGTGGAAGAGATACGGAGAGGACTTCTCTTACGACCTCTGTCCTCGGGCCAAAATCCTCCGCCGGGACCAGGCCAAGGTGTCGGACCTCGGGGGCCTCAAACACATCATGCGATACAACAGTAGGTGGAGTGCTCACTAACACATGTATTTATATATATATATATATATATATATAAACACAGGAGTCATGACTACAAGTCAGACCGGTTCTGTTCCAGACTACAAGAGAGACCCGTACTCCAGGGGCCATCCCTGTAAAACCATCTGTTGCCGTAATGACCTGAGACCGAGGCGACCGCGTCCAGGAGGTTGCTATGACACAAAGGTCAGAGGTCATCAGCACAATCATCATCTCTATCTGACCATCTCTATCTCATCATCTCTATCTCATCATCTCTTTCTCATCATCTCTATCTCATCATCTCTTTCTCATCATCTCTATCTCATCATCTCTTTCTCATCATCTCTATCTCATCATCTCTTTCTCATCATCTCTATCTCATCATCTCTTTCTCATCATCTCTATCTCATCATCTCTTTCTCATCATCTCTATCTCATCATATCTATCTCATCATCTCTATCTCACCATCTCATCATCTCTATCTCATCATCTCTATCTCATCATCTCTATCTCACCATCTCTATCTGACCATCTCTATCTCATCATCTCTATCTCACCATCTCTATCTCATCATCTCTATCTCACCATCTCTATCTCATCATCTCTATCTCACCATCTCTATCTCACCATCTCTATCTCATCATCTCTATCTCATCATCTCTTTCTCATCATCTCTATCTCATCATCTCTTTCTCATCATCTCTATCTCATCATCTCTTTCTCATCATCTCTATCTCATCATCTCTTTCTCATCATCTCTATCTCATCATCTCTATCTCATCATCTCTATCTCACCACTCATCATCTCTATCTCATCATCTCTATCTCATCATCTCTATCTCACCATCTCTATCTGACCATCTCTATCTCATCATCTCTATCTCATCATCTCTATCTCACCATCTCTATCTCATCATCTCTATCTCACCATCTCTATCTCACCATCTCTATCTCACCATCTCATCATCTCTATCTCACCATCTCTATCTCATCATCTCTATCTCACCATCTCATCATCTCTATCTCATCATCTCTATCTCACCATCTCACCATCTCTATCTCATCATCTCTATCTCACCATCTCTATCTCACCATCTCTATCTGACCATCTCTATCTCGTGTACAGGTGACGGACTACCAGATGGCCATCCATCTGGTCGCGGAGGCGATAAACGGGCCGACCACCCAGGGGGGCCTGCGTCCGTTCTCGTGGCAATCCTTCAACCTCACGACTCATCAGGGTCTCCCACACACCTACAACTTCCCCTTCATCACGATGAGGCCCTCGCTGCTTCGGCCCACAATGCATCAGCCCTGAGAGCACAGAGACAGACACAGACATGCTGGTCGAACAAATCAGGAATGATTGTCACAACACTGAGCGTCCTGTTAACCTGGGATTACTGGGGGAAATGTAAAGCTGGCAAAATATCTAGTTTGAATCTAGTTTGATCAAACACATCATTAAAATATGAGTACAGATCAAATTGTTAGACAGAGCATTATTACAACTTAAAACTAGTCATCAAATAGTTTCATACAGAGACAACCTGAATGACATTGCCATCAATATGTAGTCAATTTGAAGTTAGTGTTACGGTAATTTATGATAAAGCTGATTAATGCCGGTCTGTCAGAGGTAGAGGTGCACCGAGTAGTATTTACTAATCTATTAAGACATCATCCTTAAGTGCATTTTGAAATCCTTCTCCTGGTTAAAATGAAGCTGAAGCCATTCCATGATCCTGTTTGAATCACTGAGGCTCTCGTTTCTCAGCATCCTTTTAAGAGTGGCAGCATTAACACCACGTACTGAATTAACACCAGGATTAGGAGGTTATCAGCAGGGGTTTCACAGACTCACAAAATCTCTTCTTCTTTAGTTGTTGTTGTCTTTTTAAATAAATACTAATTTACCTGTTTAGTTCTTTTGGTTTTTAGTCCTATGTGATGTTTCCTCAGGTTTGTACGGTGTGGAATACAATGATCTAACCAAATAGTAACATTAATAAAGTATTCATATATTTTGAACTGAGTTGTGTTTTCTCCTTTATTAAGTATTCAGAATAGTTTTTAAAAATTGACTAGACCATTATTATTATTATTGTGTTAATGATATTAATAATAATTATTATTATTATCATTATCATAATGTTAGTATTATGTTAATAATGATAATATATCTTTTGTCAAGTTTTTCCAGAAAGAACTAGACCAAAGCAGAAAATCGGACTTTCAGAGTAAAACGTTGATTTCTCTAATTTAATTCCACGGATATCAAGCAAGACGCAGAATTAACTTCTAACGTATTAAGTTAATAAAAGTAGATTCTGATTTTATTTATATATATATAATACAATACTTACTCTCGGTTTTTATGATATTCATAATTTACTGACTAGTTAGTAAGCGGCGTGTCTGTTTTATTTTGAAAGTATTTCTCGGATGTACGGTCTCACTTCCTGTTACTTCCCGCGCTTGACGTGTGGTTTGGCGGGCTGGGGGCGGGGCTTGTTCGGCTGCTGGTGACGCGGGGAGAAGAAGCCGAGGCAACGGTCGACAACGACGGACGCTCGCGCTCGTCTCTTCATCTCGAGGCTAAATGGCAACGACGGCGGCCGATCGGCGGGAACCGGAGGACGTCGCCGCGCCGTCAACGCTCCACGGCCGCCATCACAACAGCAACAACAGCAACAGCAACAACAACAACAACAACAACAACAAAGACAGCGAGGCGGCGGGGGAGAGCGCGACGGCCGGGGCCACGGAGCCCGGCGGCGGGACGGCGTCGCAGAGCGTCGGTAACGGCTCGGGCATCAACCCCACCGGCGGGAGTAACGGGAAGTGGGTCCGGCTGAACGTCGGCGGGACCGTGTTCCTCACGACGCGGCAGACCCTCCTCAAGGAGCAGACCTCCTTCCTGTACCGGCTGTGCCAGCAGCAGGACCTGCACTCGGACACGGTGAGTCCGGGCAGGACTCGAACCCCCGGGGAGCGCTGTTCACGAGTTATTACGTGTTGTTGCGCTGTTATAACGCATGTCCTACGCATGTCTCCTGCGCGGTCCACGCTGGTTCTGTTAGAACAGTCTTCATCATTGAGCTGGAAAACCTGAAATCCCATAATATTACAAGGCCGAACATGAAGGTCACGTGTTACCCAACAGTCAGCGTGATGTATTAACATGTTATAACATTCCTGTAGTTTAGTAATACAGATGTGTGATTCATACTACACCCGGACACGTGGGGGTGACGGGGTTTTTATGAAAACTTCATTTTCTCAAACTGATTGGCTAAACGAATCTGTGTGCAGGAAGTCTAAGAGATGAATAATATTAATAATAATATTAATGATGATGATGATGATGATGGCTGAGCCTTGTGATGTTTTAACTTGTTTCAAAGTGGCCTTAAGGGACTACATACATATGTTGTTATACCTGTTAGTTACTGGAGCAGTCTAATGAGCACAGCCTTGGAACGGTGCTGGAAATCCTTGAAAACACTAAGTGTGGTGTTTTCATGGTTTGGAAAGGTCTTGGATGTAGACTAAAGGTCTTGAAATGTGTGTTGTATGTGATGACATCTATGATAGAACAGAGGAAAGAAGATCTCCATATCTGAGGGACTGAAAACAGCATTTCCTGACATTTCTTTATAAAAATGACTTTTGATGATGAACAGATGATGAAAATAGTTGGTGATTATATTTCTGTGGATCTGTTAGTGGAATTAGTTTTCCTTTCATTTGTGGTCCTTCTGTAAAAAGCTGTCTCCAAACATCATGTTGGTTGTTTAGAGGACAATAACATCTCATTTAATGTGATGAACAAGTGACAGAATAAGTAGACTGAATACTGACCATTGGATTGGTACAAAGATGGAGTTTACCACAGCTGGAAGGGGCTGGAAAAGCATGGAAATGCACCTGGAAGTGCTTGAAAAGTGACTGGAGAAGGTGTAGGAACCCTGTGAGCAGTGTGTGTGTGTGTGTGTGGTCAGATGGAGGAACACGTGCCTCCTCTCTGCAGCTCCGTATCTACAGCTGGCAGAGATGTATTATGTGTCTTCAGTCACATGGAGGCTGATCGCGCTCTGAGGACGCACGACTCAGGGAGGATGCAGATTTCTTGTTATCCTGCGGCCTTTGATATATGTGTGTGTGTGTGTGTGTGTGTGTGTCAGAGACCTCTTCCCTGCAGCCTCGGACTCGACTGGAAGTTGACATTTTGTTCCGGTCGGGTGAAACAGCTCTCATCCCTCAAAATGTCAGCTGCTTCTGCGTCTGTAAGAGAATGAGTTGGTACGGATAGTATTACATGTAGTACCATTGTACACACACGTGTGTACATGTAGTTTATTACTGCAGCACTAATGTGTGTGAAGTGGAGGAGACGGGAGAGAAGGTGTCACCATGGAAACGGTGATGGGCATTTTAAAAAGGTGATGAAGAAGTTGTTCTTTGGAGGTTGAGGGGTCACCAACGTGTCATGGATAAAATAACAGAATGATGTGAACATGAGAACACATTCCTGCTGGTCTGATAGACTTACAGATGCAGCATTTATTCTATATGATCTAGAACATGCCGGTGTTGAGGCGTGAAACGACAGCTCGCTATCGCAGCCATCACGTTATTGGGAGGGTTTTTATTGTGATCAGATCTGAGGTGGTTCTTCTGATAAACCATAGAAGAAGAGCAGCTAGTCCTCCGGCTGAAGTGACGAAGACAACAGAGATGCATGTTCTTACCCGACAGCAGCGATGATGACCCCGCTGCAGCGCTCCACGCCGTGGACGTTCCCATGTGACCTCTCCGACGAACACGCCCCTACGCCGCCGTCGTCCTGCAGCAGCACGATGCTCGTCCTCATGCTTTTAGGTTATTATAGGTTATGATAAGGTGATGGGTGTACTTGTAAGTGGAGGATTGAGGACTTTACTGCCAGGATATGTATGCGGCTAACGTCGTGGGAACAAACACACAAGTTGATCAGTATTCTACTAATTAACTCAGGAACCAGGAGGCCGCTGCGAAGCCGGCCTCGCGGCTATAACAGGACGCGTCTGAGGGTCGACGTTGGTGATGCTAGACAGGAAGTCACCGCAGAGTCGTGATCATCAGAGGCTTCATTCATATGAAGACACCAGAGGGCTCACATCAGCGAGTGTTGAGGGTCTGATGATGGCACGTGGGTCATGTGGGCGTGGATTCCTCGCCGTGCCCGGGCTCGTCACTGTAATCCGAGGCGTTGGCAGTGACCAGCGACGTGAACGCCATGCTGTGTGGACTTGTTCTGTGCTCAGACTTCCATCACCACAGCTGTAGTCTTTATGAGACGCGTGTTGCAATAAAGTTGTTACAAAACATTATTATTATAAGTGTAGTATAATTCACTAGAATCAAAACATTATTATTATAAGTGTAGTATAATTCACTAGAATCAAAGGGACTTCAGTGAGAAGAACAGCGGCCTGTTCTGAGTTCTTCTTCTTTCTTCTGAGAAAGCAGCAGAATCCCTTTGAGCTCGCTCCTCCTGACACACACACACACACTCACACACACTCACTGCAGCTACCTTCTATATCACACACACACACACACACACACACACATTTGAATATGAAAAACAATATTTGATTGTTAAAACAGCAGCGCTGCCTGCCTTTATGATGTTAATCACACAAACCTTTCAGTTCACCAGTGATTGAAGTGTAACGAGAGTCAAACTGCAGGAGGAAATATAATGTGCTGCATATGATGTAATCAGGGTCCTTACGGGTGCTGGAAATCCTTGAAAACACTTGAATGTTAGTGTGGTGTTTTCAAGGTTTGAAAAGGTCTTGGATGTAGACTAAAGGTCTATAAATGTGTGTTGTATGTGATGACATCTATGATAGAACAGAGGAAAGAAGATCTCCATATCTGAGGGACTGAAAACAGCATTTCCTGACATTTCTTTATGAAAAATGACTTTTGATGATGAACAGATGATGAAAATAGTTGGTGATTATATTTCTGTGGATCTGTTAGTGGAATTAGTTTTCCTTTCATTTGTGGTGAGTGTGAGACGAGGGATGGATCACTGAGTATTGATTACATTAGATTGATGGGTGGATGTTGAACCAGAACATTGAACGACTGATGGACGATTCCAGAACTAACAAGTAACATCAGTAATATTGAAGGAATGTCACGGTGATGATTCAAAAATATTATGCAATCAGTCTTTTCTCTGCATCACTGTTTACACATGCCGGAGCAAGCAGCAGAATGCAGGCGTGTGTGTGTGTGTGTGTGAGGACAAGTAAACAGTGATAGCCGTGGGATGTACTTACACACACACACACACACACACACACACACACACACACACACACACACACACACACACACACACACACTATTTCCTGAACAAAAGCTCTGTGAACCATTAACTTACCAACCAGCGTCTCCTTCTCCTCAACAGCTGAGAATCTCATGAAAACGTTGCGGTTGCGTGTTTGTGTGCGTGCGTGTGTGTGTGTGTGTGTGTGTCTGTGTGTGTGTGTGTGTGTGAGTGAGAGAGAGAGAGAGAGGGAAGGCAGCTCTGTTGTCATGGCGACACTGTCAAGTCAAGTCACGTTGACAAGGCGTCGCTCTGTCCTCCTCTGCAGCACATAAGATGTTTTTAAAACCAGACATTGTTTTATATATGTATTTATATACACACACACACACACACACACACACACGGATGGATAAATGTGTGTTTCTGTACGTCAGCGTCGATGCAGACTTTGCCTGAGGGGAAATTACCCACAGTTCATAGCGCGGTGACGTTAAACACAGGGCTACCAGGGACGCCCGGAGGAATCACATGTTCTGTGTGTATTATATCATAGGAGGGGGTTCTATTAATCTGGTTTATGGAAGCTGCTTTCACTCAGACTAGTACCGAGGTCACTGGACAGCTACGTGTCCTCTGGGACCAGCGACATGCAGGCTGTACAACATGTCAGAAAGAAAAACACATTTTCATCTCAGAAGTGACCACAGGGATGTGAAGGCGGTCTAACAGTCTGATGTCTCTGCAGGACGAGTCCGGAGCCTACGTGATCGACCGAGACCCGACCTACTTCGGACCCATCCTCAACTACCTGCGGCACGGCAAGCTGGTCTACAACAAGGAGCTGGCCGAAGAAGGTCTGTGGGTCACATGATCTACTACATACATGTCGTTTCTCCTCTCGGCACTTTAGATTCCACTTTCATACTTTCATAAATGTGAAAATGTAAGCCTGTGTTAGCAGTGGTCCTGCTGTGATGCTAAACAACAGTAGATCTAACGGGACCACGGGGGTTTGATTCCAGGCGTCCTGGAGGAGGCAGAGTTTTACAACATCACCCCGCTGATCAAACTGATCAAGGAGAAGATCCTGGAGAGGGACTCCAAAGCCACACAGGTACACACCATCATATTCATATCCTCAACCATCATGCATCACTGCATCCGGCACTTACATCCGGAGTCCAAGGTCCGGTTCAAAGGTCGGACCGAACGCAGAGCTGGTGCATGAGGTCAAACACAGGTCAAACAGCAAATAAACAAGAAGCACAAGGACCAAACAACGAGGCTCCGACCTCACAGCGACGCGGCAGAAACACACAGCGACGCGGCAGAAACATCACAGCGACGCGGCAGAAACACACAGCGACGCGGCAGAAACACACAGCGACGCGGCAGAAACACACAGCGACGCGGCAGAAACATCACAGCGACGCGGCAGAAACACACAGCGACGCGGCAGAAACATCACAGCGACGCGGCAGAAACACACAGCGACGCGGCAGAAACACACAGCGACGCGGCAGAAACACACAGCGACGTGGCAGAAACACGCAGCGACGCGGCAGAAAAACACAACGACGCGGCAGAAACACGCAGCGACGCGGCAAAAACACGCAGCGACGCGGCAGAAACACACAGCGACGCGGCAGAAACACACAGCGACGCGGCAGAAACACAGCGACACGGCAGAAAAACACAGCAACGCGGCAGAAAAACACAGCGACGCGGCAGAAACATCACAGCAACAAGGCAGAAACACACAGCGACGCGGCAGAAAAACACAGCGACGCGGCAGAAACATCACAGCAACACGGCAGAAAAACACAGCGACGCGGCAGAAACACACAGCAACGACGGCAGAAACACACAGCGACGCGGCAGAAACACACAGCGACGCGGCAGAAACACACAGCGACGCGGCAGAAACACACAGCGACACGGCAGAAACATACAGCGACGCGGCAGAAACACACAGCGACGCGGCAGAAAAACACAGCGACGCGGCAGAAACATCACAGCAACACGGCAGAAACACACAGCGACGCGGCAGAAAAACACAGCGGCGCGGCAGAAACACGCAGCGACGCGGTAGAAACATGCAGCGACGCGGCACAAACAGTGATGTGGCACAAACGCAGCGACACGGCAGAAACACGCATCAACGTGGCAGAAACACACAGCGACGTGGCAGAAACACACATCGACGTGGCAGAAACACACAGCGACGCGGCAGAAACACACAGCGACGTGGCAGAAACACACAGCGACGCGGCAGAAACACACAGCGACGCGGCAGAAACACAGCAGGTTAAATACCCCAGAAAGTCGTCAGACAACAGGAGGCAGGTGGGCAGACCTGACTCCTGATTGGTGGAGAGACAACGGCAGCAGAGAGGCTGACGCAACACAACTGATACTTCCAACTAACACAAGGAGTAGAGTAAACACACACGTTGTGGCGGTGGTGTAAGTCGATGCCTTCCTTTTGTCTGTGATTTCACCCTCCCGTGCTCCTCCACAGAGGAGCGCGCCTCCTTCCTCCTCTCCGGATGGTTGCTCTCTCTCTGAACACACTCAACTCACCAGCTCGCTGCTGCCGTCGCCTCCGGGTGAACGTGTTCCCTCAGTGCTGCCTCCACCGAGCTCACGGCTCCGTCATTAGACTTCCATGTTGGACTCAGATGTTCTGTCCAGGCCTGTAACCCCCCCTCTGCTCTTCCCCAGCAGGTGCCCCCCAAGCATGTGTACCGGGTGCTGCAGTGCCAGGAGGAGGAGCTCACCCAGATGGTCTCCACCATGTCGGACGGCTGGAAGTTTGAGCAGGTCAGCGTGCGCGCCTGCAGAAAGCCCCGCACTGGACTGCTCTGGACTGTGGGTTGGACTCACGCTGCTGCTGACCCTTCAACCCTGACCCCTGTGGCCTGACCCCCCTGTGGCCCTGCTCCCACACTGAGAGTTGGACTCCCAGATTGCAGTAGTTTGCATAGTCCAGATAGATGAGGTTGGACTGAGTCCATGTGTGCTGAGACTAACAGAACCAGACAACAGTGTGTTTACATGAATCCAAAACGCTGACTAATAGTTAGTTTTATACGCAGGAGACCTTTTGTTGCACGGCGGAGCAGAACAGCATTAAGGGACCACGACGTCCCAGATATTACCTTACATATTTAGTTTACATTCTTTTTTGTTGGTCGTCATAAATAATAATAATCCTAAGAGTAGAGCGACGCAGCGTGAACACACTGTTCTAACAGAAAGTCTGTCAGTATTAAAGTTAAAGTGAAGGCCTTTCAATGGAGAGGCTTCTCACACAGCGACTGTCAGACTTGCAGCCTGGCAGAGTCCTGATCCTGATCCTGATCCTGATCCCATCCCGCCCCTCTTTCCCACCGAGCTCCGCTGCATGCTGCTCAGCTTTGGTTTTTATATCCCTGTTTGTGCCGTTCCCACAAGTAAACAAAGCTTCTTGTCCGAGTCCCTGCTGAGGGTCTAACAGCAGCCGCCCCCCACCCCGCCCCCCATCCTGACTCTGCCCCCATCCTGACCACGCCCCCTCCCTGACCCCACCCCCCCATGCATGAGTACAAGAAGTCTGCCCTCACTGTCCTCTCAGCTCTCTCCGTTACCTTCTTCTCTGGCTTTTTTGTTTTCTCTGCTGTGATCTAGTTCTTGCCGAGGCTCACTCTGTCTCTCTCTCTCTGTCTGTCTGTCTGCCTGTCTGTCTGTCCTGTCCTCCCCCAGATGGTGAACATCGGATCGTCCTACAGCTACGGGACCGAGGACCAGGCCGAGTTCCTGTGCGTCGTGTCCAAGGAGCTGCACACTCCGGGATCTGGTCTAGCTACGGAGCAGAGCCACAAAACCAAGG
>CM056842.1:18231535-18271535 GCA_029853015.1 Chelidonichthys spinosus | reverse complement strand
TCCTGCTGGAGCCGCTGGAAGTTCTCCCTGGGTAAGCAGGAACCAGGACTTGGTCTAAGACCCGGGATTTACAGTACTATACTAAATACATGTGACGGGTTTAAATGTACAAAGTCAGCTCAGTCTCTACAATAAGGACTTTTATTGGAATACCCACAATAAAACTAGTAAGAAATAACAGTTGGCTGTAAAAGTGATGGTCGGTACCTTTTGACAGAGTCACGTTAGCTGTTCCCCCTGCTTCCAGTATTTATGCTAAGCTAAGCTAACCAGCTTCCCATCTAACTGCTCAAAGCAGATAACCCTATTTTACTTTCTGAGTCTCTGCCAGATCACATTCAGACCTTGTTGAGAAGTCTAGGTGTGAACATTTGTATCTAGTCCAGAAAAAGACACCTCCTCGCCTCCATGAACAGCAGTAAAGGTAATGAAGACGTAGCTTACGTGGTGGGTGGAGTCGGGAGGTCGTAGTCTTGGCCCGTCTCGCCCGTCAGCCAGTAGGTCGTCTCCGTGCCTTTACCCTGGAAACACATTCACACGCTTCACGTCTAGATACCATTGAAAAACGTTGCATCGGCCAAGAGTCTCGTCTTTACCTTCAGATACGTTTCTCCTCGTAGGTCGTACTCAAACCTGCAGTCCGTCCTCTGCAGGATGTCTATGGTGGGCTGACTGACGTGGATCCGCAGAGCTGGGGGGGTAAGGAGTTAAGACAAGACATTTCCTCCTGGTTGATTGGTTGAGGTCTGTTTTAAATGCATTTAATGGGGTTGATTGGTTGATTGGTGGCGCCTGTATCGGTGAGGGAGTAACGGGCAGCAGACTCACGGTGTCCTGAAGACTCCATACGAGACGCTGTGTTCACTGTGTCTCCAAATAAACAGTATCTGGGCATCTTGATCCCCACCACGCCGGCCGCACAGAGACCTGGACACACAGTTTAAACACAAGCGAGTGGGAAGGAAGGAATGCTTCTACTTTACACGGACGATCCAGGGATCTTGTCTTGTTTCGGGCCGTCTACCTGAATGAACGCCGATGCGGATCCAGACCGGGATCCCCGGAAGGTGCCGGAGCTGGAAGGTCCCCATGAACGCCAAGATGTCCAGCGCCATGCGGCAGATATCCACCGCGTGGCGGTTGCCGTTCCGCCTCGGGAGCCCGGAGACCACCATGTAGGCGTCGCCAATCGTCTCCACCTGAGAGGGAAGATGGAAGACATGAGGAGGTCTGCCGGTCCGGTTGGATTTCACCTCTTTTTTATCGTCCGTCCGGTGAAACCTTGTAGACGTCGTGGTGGTCCAGGATGCGGTCGAAGCCATTGTAGATGTCGTTGAGCATGTCCACCACCTCCATCGGCGTGCTGTACTGGCAAAGCGTGGTGAAGCCCACGATGTCGCTGAAGTATATGGTCACTTCCTCGTAGAGCTCCGGCTCCACCACACCGGTCTCCTTCAGGCTCTTCACCACCGGACTGCAGGGAGAAACCAGACGGTGAAGCTGGTGGATCTGGATCGTTGTAGAACCTGTGTGTGATGTAAACGGACCCAGGAAGCAGCATGAAGTTGAGGCGGTCTGCTCGGTCCCTCTCGGCCTTGTAGAGGACCGTCCTCTCCTCCACCAGGTGCTCCAGGTTCCTGGAGTACATCTGCAGCCGTCGGATCATGTTGTCCATGTAGCTCTCGTTGTCCTGGTTGTGAATTTTACTAAAGGACCATGGAAGGACAAGGAAAACACACACTTTCACTAAAACACTGCAAATGTGTCACTTCTCAGACCTTCTAGAAGGTGAAGCAGCGATTACCTGATGATTTTCCCCAGAGAGTTCTCCACCTTCTTAAAGTCAGGTCTTTTCTCCGGATCTTCATCCCAACAGCTTTTTATCTGCATGTAGATCTACGAGACGGACGAAGCGTTAACACGATGGCAGGTAAAGCAGCACACGACTGGCAGGAACTCACTTCTAACTCCTTCTCTGAAGCCGTCTGGAAGTTCAGGTCGGGTCTGAAGTAGGACAT
Source organism: Chelidonichthys spinosus (assembly GCA_029853015.1). Classification (NCBI taxonomy): domain Eukaryota; kingdom Metazoa; phylum Chordata; class Actinopteri; order Perciformes; family Triglidae; genus Chelidonichthys; species Chelidonichthys spinosus. The sequence continues at coordinate 18,269,517 of CM056842.1, read as the reverse complement.
GATGACCTTGGCCAGCTTTTCTGTGAGGAAACGCAGACATCAATCTTCTTCATTCTTTTGATTGTAAAGAGTAATTCCTTCCTTCTGTACGGTGATTTGGACTTTAACTACTGCAAACACAACTTTAAATCTAAACAGGTCACGAGACTTTGGACTATTCAACATGCATCCAGATGTTGACTTTCACAGCTGTGGACGGCGGCTGTGGAGGCAACGTGAGCCTCACCTGCTCGGTCGGAGCAGCTCTCGCTGTAGAAGGTGCTCTTCCTGAGAACGATCTCGTGAGCGATGATGGCAAAGCTGTAGACGTCTCCTTTCTGAGACGTGCCCTGTCTCCTCAGATGCTCCGGAGCCGTCCACAAGTCTGAGAGGAGGAGGAGGAGGAGGAGGAGGAGCAGGAGGAGGTGAGAACCAGACAGAATGAATATAAACTGTGGGAAGGACGGGACCCTCGGTGTTCTACCTTTGCCGGGGCTGAGGAAGCTGTTGCAGCCGAAGTCGGTGATCTTCACCACCATGCGTTGGTCCACCACACAGTTGGTGGACTTGAGGCGGCCGTGCACCTGGATGTGACTGGCATGGAGGTAGGACATGCCCTGCAGGAGGATTCACACACCACAGGGTTAAAAGCAGAGTCCATGTATGACCTCTACTGGTGACCAGGGGAACTGCAGCAACAAGGATCACTCAAGACTGATTAAGATTAGCCTCATAATAATCTCCCACATATAATATAATCGTATTACAATAACACTCTGTGTACCATCAGTACGACAGTGTGACGCTCCTTAAAATATCTGAAAGGAAATCCATGTCCTTTTCCTTTTTGATATATATTTATTAATAAAAAGGAACTGGAACCATTACCCACCATGCACCAGTACCCACCATGCACCCTGACAGAGCTTCCATTTAGTTTTTATGCATCCATGTGTCAAAATGCATATCAGGGAAATACAAATTCAGGTAACAAGCAAAAATCCCTTCTCTTTTTTCTGAAACCAGAGACCTCTTTGCCTTGAATCCGATCTGCTGAGTCACTCTGCTTTCCAAGCAAACTGATTGGTTACAGGTGTTTTCTCAGGTGCAGGTGATTAGAAATGGAGTTGGCAGTTTCTTTGTGCAATAGGGGGGTTGGAAATGATACTGTATATATCTAAGAGAGTATTTCTTGTATATTGTGGGGGTCTGTGTCCATAACGCTCCGTATACAACATCATGTGCCATCCATCAGATATAAATATGACTTCACCAGAGTTTCTGCCCCACCTTGACGATGTCGTACATGACGGAGATCTTGAACTCCCAGTCCATGAAGGTCTCCTCCGGGTAGGAAACCTTATCGTTCAGCACATACTGGAGAAGAACGGTGAAAGCTGCTGATGTCATCCAACCAATCAAGGGAATCATTGGATGGGTGCCGTACGTACCCTGAGGGACCCCCTCTCTCCGTACTCGAACACCCCGAACACGCCCTCGTCCATCTTCACCGTCCCGTAAAACTTGGTGAGGTTGCAATAGTCGATCTGCTTGAGCTTTAACAGTCATGTGGGGACATAAATCTGATAACACACTCACAATGGGGGGAATGGGGCAATACTGTGTGTGTGTGTGCGTGTGTGTGTCTTACTGCATTCAGTTCTATCATCTGGGTCTCGTTAAAGTCCGAGTCCTCCAGCTCCTTCAGGATCACGATCTGAAAACATGGCAGCATCAGCATCCATGGGATCTCCACGCTGGTGGATGTGATAGATCCTGTGTTACCTTCTTATCGTAGAGAGCCCGGCGGATCTGGAACTTCATGTTCTTCCTCTCGTCTTCGATCTGACGGGGCAGATGGAGGACGGGTGTTCACTTCATCATCATAGATCTGAGGTCTTTACTGTGTGGATCTGTACGGGACGGCTACGCTTCATTCACCTTCAGGGAGATGACGTTGTGTTGGTTGGTCTCCAGCAGCGTGACCAGATCCGAGTCGATGTGGGACCAGCGCTTCCTGACCAGGCGTTCCCTCTGGTTCTGTCTATAAGGAATAAAACATGAAAGTAGTCCAGATCTAACAATGTCCCATGCTCTATTATGTCCTATGACATAAAAATGGCACATCGCCATGGAAACCACATACTGCCATCCATCCAGTAATGTAGGTCACTCACCTGTAGAAGATGAAGGCGATGGTGGCGACCACGACCACGGTGACGGCCAGCACGATCACGATGATATCATGAAACGCCGGGCCTGCAGGAGGCAGCATAACCAAACGCTGAGGGGTCTCCTGTAGTCCAGTACCGGTCCAGTGTTCATGTACGTATTCAGGTGTGTGTGTGTCTGTGTGTGTGTGTGTGTGCGCGTGTGTGTACCTTGGTATGGTCTGAAATGAGGAAGCTTTGCTCCCCAGATGAAGGCCGGGTCCGTCTCCATCACTGTGGTTTGGTTGAGCTCGGTGTCGAATGTGAATAAGACTCGGTACTGAGGAGAAATAAATGTTATTTATCAAAGATATATATATATATATATATATGTAAGTGTAGTAGCAGTAAAGAGGGGAGGACCTTGTTGTCGTTGGAGGTGTAGATGAGGGACAGGTTCACGTCTCGGTCTCCCTGCTGGTCCAGCTTGTAGTTTCCAGCACTTCCTGAAGAGGAGTCACACTTTACACACCAGAGACGGCCTGAAACCAGTCTGTGAACTGGATCACTGTGAACTGGATCACTGTGACCTGGATCACTATGAACTGGTTTACTGTGAACTCATTAGATGTTTAATAGCTTGAGTATTTATAGAATCACAGTATTTTCTCTGTTATGTTTCTCCACCCTTCACTCCTCCTCCTCTTGGATTTGTGATTCGTTCTCTCCTATCAGGATGATTGATCCAGCGTTACAACCATACGGTAGGAATGTTGGTCCTCCTTCCTCACCATTAAAGGAGATGTTTCTGAAGTAATTCACGTTAACAAACTCCATCTGCTGGATCTCGTGCTGCGGCTTTTTAACGATCTCCCTCATCACCTGACCAATCAGCAGCACCGAGTCGTGGTACGCTGCCATGTAGTCGTTCATCTGCAGGCAGAGAGAGGGGGATGACATCGAAGACTGGAACTACTTTCTGGGTAATAGTCCCAATATGAACAACTGCTCTGTAGATGATTAATATTATTATTACAAGGAGCTGAACCGGCCCTTTAACACTCATATAAACATGCACACAGACAGAAAAGCATCAGCTAAATCACATGTAAAACCGCTCTTTAGAAGAAGAGTCAGCAGCGGATGTTGAAAGGCATTGTGGGAAATCTAGAAGCGGGTAGACAGAGGTCTCACCGTGTTGTTGTCCTTCAGGTCTGCGTTGATGATGTAGTTCCTGGTGTTGGGCATGGTCAGCACCAACACGTTCCTCATGTACGGCGGTGACGAGCTGTTGGTGTAGTATTGATCACTGTGGAGACCAGGCAGCAGACAATCACCATTAATCACTTCATCAATTAATCACTCACTCACTGCCGAAGAATCAAATCACACTGTCTTCACATTCTATTACAGCCAAGAGATGAGAGGATGAAGAGATGAGAGGATGAAGGGATGACGAGATGAGAGGGTGAAGAGATGAAGAGATGAAGGAATGAAAGAATGAAGGGATGAAGAGATGAAGGGATGAAGAGATGAGAGGGTGAAGAGATGAAGAGATGAGAGGATGAAGAGATGAAGGGATGACGAGATGAGAGGGTGAAGAGATGAAGGGATGAAGGAATGAAAGAATGAAGGGATGAAGGAATGAAGAGATGAAGGAATGACGAGATGAGAGGGTGAAGAGATGAAGGGATCAAGAGATGAAAGAATGAAGGGATGAAGGAATGAAAGAATGAAGGGATGAATGAATGAAGAGATGAAGGGATGAGAGAATGAAGAGATGAATGAATGAAGGGATGGATGAATGAAGAGATGAAGGGATTAAGGAATAAAGAGATGAAGGGATGAAGAGATGAAAGAATGAAGGGATGAAAGAATGAAGAGATGAAGGGATGGATGAAGAGATGAATGAATGAAGGGATGAACAGATGAAGAGATGAAGGAATGAAGAGATGAATGAATGAAGAGATGAAGGGATGGATGAAGAGATGAAGGGATGGATGAAGAAATGAAGGGATGGATGAAGAAATGAAGGGATGAAGAGATGAATGAATGACGGGATGAATGAATGAAGAGATGAAAGAATGAAGAGATGAATGAATGACGGGATGAATGAATGAAGAGATGAAGGGATGAAGAGATTAAAAAATGAAGAGATGAAGGGATGAAGGAATGAAGAGATGAAGGGATGAAGAGCTGAAGGGATGAATGAATGAAGAGATGAAGGAATGAAGGGATGAAGGAATGAAGGGATGAATGAATGAAGAAATGAAGGAATGACGAGATAAGAGGATGAAGGGATGAATAGATGAATGGATGAATGGATGAATGAATGAAGGGATGAAAGAATGAAGAGATGAAAGAATGAAGAGATGAATGAATGAAGGGATGAAGGGATGAAAGAATGAAGAGATGACAGAATGAAGAGATGAAAGAATGAAGAGATGAATGAATGAAGAGATGAATGAATGAAGGGATAAAGGGATGAAAGAATGAAGAGATGACAGAATGAAGAGATGAAGGGATGAATGAATGAAGGGATGAAGGGATGAAAGAATGAAGAGATGAAAGAATGAAGAGATGAATGAATGAAGAGATGAATGAATGAAGGGATGAAGGGATGAAAGAATGAAGAGATGACAGAATGAAGAGATGAAAGAATGAAGAGATGAATGAATGAAGGGATGAAGGGATGAAATAATGAAGAGATGACAGAATGAAGAGATGAAGGAATGAATGAAGGGATGAAGGGATGAAAGAATGAAGAGATGAATGAATGAAGAGATGACAGAATGAAGAGATGAATGAATGAAGGAATGAAGGGATGAAGAGCACTGACTTGTAGAGATCGATGATGATGAAGAGAATATCGCTGCTGTCGGCGTCTTTAGAGTTCCTCTTGATCTCCTCCACATCCGTCGGGGATCCACACATGATGAACACTGCAAACACAGGATGCTAACAACACAGGATGCTAACAACACAGGATGCTAACAACACAGCATGCTGACAACACAGGATGCTAACAACACAGCATGCTGACAACACAGCATGCTAACAACACAGGATGCTAACAACACAGCATGCTAACAACACAGGATGCTAACAACACAGCATGCTAACAACACAGGATGCTAACAACACAGGATGCTAACAACACAGGATGCTAACAACACAGGATGCTAACAACACAGGATGCTAACAACACAGGATGCTAACAACACAGCATGCTAACAACACAGGATGCTAACAACACAGGATGCTAACAACACAGCATGCTAACAACACAGGATGCTAACAACACAGGATGCTAACAACACAGGATGCTAACAACACAGGATGCTAACAACACAGGATGCTAACAACACAGGATGCTAACAACACAGGATGCTAACAACACAGCATGCTAACAACACAGTATACTAACAACACATGATGCTAATGACACAGGATGCTAACAACACAGGATGCTAACAACACAGTATGCTAACAACACAGGATGCTAATGACACAGGATGCTAACGACACAGGATGCTAACAACACAGGATGCTAACAACACAGGATGCTAACATGAAGGTAACATGAAATGAGCTTCATGCGCCTTCCACGTCAGCATGTCTGCCAGGCGTTACCACAGGTCTCAGTACATTTATAGTTATAGTTATGGTTCAAAGTGGGACACTCACACTGACAAGAGCTTGTAAAAGTATTCCAGGTTGCCAACTTTCATTCTTTCTTTCAGCAGGCCGTCCCGCTCCACCTTTATATCCAGGTCATAAAATAAGGAGACTTACGGTTGCTCGTCCTGTTTTGGGGCGACAGCGCGCTGTTCAGATGCTCAGGTGTGCGCAGCACCGTCCTCGTAATGATTTGAGAAAACTCGCTGGCGTCTGCATCCAGAGCATTTATATACCTGCAGAACAGATTTATTAAAGAAACACAGCTGCATCATCAGCGTAGAGACTGATCCAGCAGATCTACACCCTGCATTTATATACCTGCAGAACAGATTTATTAAAGAAACACAGCTGCATCGTCAGCGTAGAGACTGATCCAGCAGATCTACACCCTGCATTTATATACCTGCAGAACAGATTTATTAAAGAAACACAGCTGCATCGTCAGCGTATAGACTGATCCAGCAGATCTACACCCTGCACGGATGTCTCACCAGAAGCAATCCTCCGTGTTGCTGGGCTTCTTGTAGACGTAGGCCGTCTCCCACTCGGGTTTGATCTTGTTCTTCTCTCCCCAGAAGTGGATGAAGAAGTTGAGGATCTTGCGAGCTGGCGGCAGGAGGCGCTGCAGGTTGAGGGCGTTGTCACAGGAGAGCCCGAAGCTTCCCGCTGAGAGGATGGGGGTGCTGAGCTTCAGACCCTTCTCTGAACTTCAAGAGGAAAAGAAAGACAGGGATAGAGCATGACATTTCTACATTTATACACATCAAACCCTGTTTTTAATATATTAACGTCCCCCAACATCGTCAGATGTGACCTGCACTTACTCAACGACATGGAAGGTAGTGTAGGTGCAGGTGGGTCCCAGTACGGCGCATCCCAGAGAGCCCGAATTCTGCAAGAGAATACAGATGAGCCCACGTTGTCTGTCTGTCTATCAATCAATCTTCCTGTTAGGTCAGGATGGCGGTATGTCGGTTAATACACTCCAACGTAGGAGCACAGAGGTGAGTTTATCTGCCTAATCTTCATAAACAAGTGTATTATCATGGTGGTCATCAGGCGGACTTGAACTCACCATGAGGTCCTTGAGCTCCTCCACGCCCTCACAGGCGCTGCTCTGGCAGTCTCTGTGCCGGTAAAAGGTCGGCTTCAAGCCGCCGAAGTTGGCCGTGAGATTAAACCCGACATCTTTGTTGTGAATGATGGGAAGGAAACAATAAAAAACATTTCATTATTGAAAAAAGAAAAAAGTGGTATCAGTGAAATCAGTGTAAATGTTTGCACTTTAGTCCTGCAGACAGGAATGCAGAGTAATATAACATACTGGTTGTGTTTGTCATACTTTATTACCTTCTGCAGCGTTGATGTTGGAATCCGTCTCGATGGCCTCCAGTATCTCGTCCTTCACAAAGTTCAGGCTCCAGGGAGACTCCACATCGTCCAGCAGGATCACGTTGATCGTGATCCCGTCCAGACACTGTCTGATGCCCCGACACGGAGCGCCAACAATCAAACCCAGGGTGCACAAACACAACCACCACCGCCCGGCTCCCATCGTCTGCAACGCTCCTAGCATTTATACTGCTGGGCTGCTGGAGAGTCCATGATCCGGTCTAGGCCTTCACTTCGAGAACCTCCGACAAAGCTTTGCTGCAAAGAGAAGAAATGTGAAGTATCCGTGTTCCCTCTGTGGTTCAGCCTCCCTCTACCCCGCTCACCTGTCCTCTGCACCTGAGGTTGTTAATATACAACCTGTGAGGACGCAGAGGCGGGCCATATAACCGCCCCCTGCTGTGGGCCGGTCGGCATGGATTACAGGCCTCAAACACACAGCACAGACTGGAGGTTTAAGGGAAACTGCCTCCACCAGGGACAGCTCAAATATCTGTTGAAAGTGGAATGTGAAAGAAGCTCTTCTGACCTTCAGCAGCCTCCGTTAATGGATCTGGACCAGGTCCTTATGGGGACCTGAAACCCACATGAACTGATCCGAGGTCAGCCGTCCTGGAGTCACTCAGACTGAACAGTGACCTTGTTGTTTGGAGCACCTGATCACAAGTGATCACTGATGAGGAGGGGGTCTGAAAACAAAGGATTACATTCCCACAATACCTGAATACACTTAAAGGTTTAAAATAAGTACTATGAGTTATAGTCCTGATCCCTGGCCTCCAGGAACACCCTGACCCGCTGAGGAGAAGAAGGTTCAACCTTTATCTGGTCGGACCATAAAATACAGCTGCAGCCTTCTGGCCTGGACGTTCTTCATTTAAAGGCTTTGTTTTCTCCACTCGGTGATGTGTGTGTGTGGTGTGTGTGTGTGTGTGTGTGTGGGTCAGAGACAGGAAGACAGTAAACACAGATGCTTGTAAATTTCTGGAGAGAAAAGAGAAGAGCAAAGGTTGGCGTGGCCATAAACTCAGATAACGTGCTGTAAAACCTCACACCTCTCACACACACACACACACACACACACTACCTGGGAAAGTCCCCTTCACCAACCCCTCAGGCGTGTGTTCGATTCCCACGCTGCCTCACACCGATGTGACCCTCCATCAGTGTGACGTTCAGGGAACCTGCTTTGCTTCCGGCTCCTCCGTCACATGTCCTTATGTTAGATTTCCATTCTTTATGTATCCGGATGAAGGGAAATCAATCAAAGCACATCAATAAGAATGGGCTGCTAACATGTATGTTCGTATTGGGTTGTTGGTTCCTGGTTTTGTGTGTGTTTTTATCCGTGCTTTCTTCTTTGAATCTGGTCTTCTGGTTCCTTCTCTCTTGGCTGCAGGTTTAAAGGCTGCCGGTCGATATAAAACGTTGGGCAACTAAACAAACATGAATCCGACCAAAGTCCCGTCCTTTCTGCCTCATTACGCTGTCATTGTGTTTGCGCTCTTCATTTCTTTTATTGTCATTATCCGTTACATTGATTTGCTCGGGTTCAGGCCCGACAGCTTCTTCTTGGTTTTATATTTAACAACTTTATTCAAATGACTCATTTACAGCTTGTTTCCCCCTTTTTTAGTCTCACTGCATTAATAAACATCCTCCACAAAGAAATATAAAGGTAGAGGTTTAATAAATATATATATATACACACAACAAATGTGGTCTAACAACTAAAGCCCTCCACCTGTTTCTAACCAATAAGAACTTTACACATTACTGCCACCTAGTGGCAGACTCCAACCATCATTTCACATGAATTCATCAGTAATAATAATAATCCAATAATACAGTATGTAGCAACAGTTAAACACCCACCAGTGTGTTATGAGGAGTTGTATGTTGACATGTTTTAGTGGATTAACTTCAGTGTTGCTGCTTTTCTTTAAGTTAATGACCTACATGTGTTTCACCGCTGATAAAGTAGAAATCCATCCTGCCTCTGTGGCTCCAGCTTGGTTTTCAAACATCTTGATTCCTGGAGACCAAACATTTCCTGGAACCAGCCGTCTGAGACTGAAGTTCACAGCAGCTCTGAGAATCAGCGTCCTCGTTGTCGAAACACAGAGAACAGGCAGCGATGTTATTATTAGATTAATCATATTTCCACACAGCTCTGAGAATACACTCGTACGTTTTATTCCAACTTTAACAAAAGACCGAGTCACAGTAAGTCGACAAAGAAAGAAAAGTGCTTGTGAAGACAATCAGTAAAGAAAGACCAAACAGATGTTCCTGATGTTAACGTGACATTTCTAAACAAAGCTCTTAAACAGTTATTAAAAAGTTAGAAACGTGTGTTTGCCCGTCGACGACAGTAGCAAAGACTCGTTAGTGGGGGGGGATTACATATATTTAAATGACAAGTAAATGCAGCGTTTAATTACCTGATGGTCTCACAAATCCAAATAAATAAGTCAATAAATAAAGTCCTTTTTAAACTTACATCAGGAAGCTTTTTCTGCTCTTTTCCCCCCAGAAACGTAATGGACTCTCCCACGTTCAACCTTCCAGAACTCCTCGTCCTCGTCTTCTTCAGCCTCCTCTTTACAATCTAACATTCTTATTTCTCTTATATTTAGAACACATGCTTTATCCCGTACATCTACAGCTAGTCCCTCGGGTTCCCGGCCAGAAGCCCTCTGGTCTGGTTTCTCTGTGTTGGACACCACCCCACACCGTCAGACCGTCATGGAGCTGCAGTAACACTCACAGGTCTACACTCAGGAGACTAAAATAGAGACATGCTACACTATCAAGAAGGAAATAATTCCTTATTTATAGAGCTGATCTCTGGAGGACGAAACGCATTAGGAGCTATTAGGACCTTCACGCTGTGAGTGCATCGATGGTTTCCTGTTTTCTGAAGCAGCCGGTCCTGATGGGAAACACAGGCCGCTACAAACGCCGCTTCATTTCCTTCTGATTCGTCTCCATCGTCACATGGCTAAACCAGATGTTTGGTCACATGACTCTTGGCAGTGCAGGCATGTAGTTGACATCATTGGCGGCTCGTAAAAAAAGGAGAAGAATAACAGTCTTATGAGTTTCAGACCTCCGTGGTTGGAGACGGAGCAGCAGTGAATAAGCGACCTCGGTCAGATCAGCTCAAAATGTGATTCAGCCTCTTTAACGTCCCGACTCAGCAATATGTTCCTGAAAGTAAACCTTCTCTCCCCGGGAACTAAAAACCTCCAAACCCAAACCAGGAAGACCTTTACATTCATCTCCAGCCCAAACCTCAGACTTTACCTGAACTCTGACCCCCTCTCCCCCCAGACCTGGTCCAGAACCTCACACCCCACCACCACAGAACCTGGTCTAGGAGCTGAACATCTGGCCGGACCAGGTCTCGTGCTTGGTGACCGGGTTTAGGTGTGTCAGGACCACGTCCACAGCCTGGATCTTCTGGTTCTTGGGGGGGATTGGGCAGACCTTGTAGGTGAGCTCGTCCCCTTCCACGGGAACGTACTCCCCATCGATGCTGTCACACACACACACACACACACACACACACACACACACACACACACACAACTCTCTTTAAGTATGGGTGAGGAAATCCTACATTTCCCATAATGCAACATGTTGAGGCCGGTGTGAGCTGAACAGACGGACTCACTCGGAGATGTGGACGAAGATGTCGTCCCCCCCGTGGGAGGGCCGGATGAACCCGTGACCCTGAGACCTGGAGAAGTTTTTACAGATCCCCTTAAAGACCGGACCGGATCTGGCTCGCACCGTCCTGCAGAGAGAGAGACGTCATGAATCCTTACCATAAACATATTCTTATGGATTTATGAGCCATCAGAGGGGAGGTGATGACTCACGCGGAGTACGTGCGGGTGCGTTTGGTGGGCAGCGGGCTCGGCAGCTCGCCGGGTGGCGGCGGCTTCCTGTCCCTCTCCCAGACCCGACTGCCCTCCCTCAGGAAGGGGAAGGAGAGCTGCAGGGGGGTCCGGGGGGAGGTGAGGGGCAGCGGGGGGTCCGGCGGCGAGGAGGCGTCGTGGTCCGACATCTCGACTGCAGCGACGGTGATGGGATCTGTTTTTATCAGGTTTCCTCCAATCAAACACAAGGAGGGCTTTACACCTCCTGCATGGCAGAGAGAGAGTGTGTGTGTGTGTGTGTGTGTGTGTGTGTGTGTGTGTGGACGGTCAGGGAGGAGCAGCACTCTGTAAGAAAAGGGAGGAGAGGAAGGTTTGATTGATTATCGACGGTGACACAGAGAAAGTGGAGGTGGTGTTTGATAGCAGCTGTTCTGACTCAGCATGACTCAGCATTCTGTTTCCAAATGAAAACAGATACGGAAACCACTATGTGCTGAATCATGTTGACGTTTGCTCCACTAACTATCTGACCTTCGCCGAAGGTTCAGTATGAAAAAATCATCACAGGAGCGTTTTAGAAACACTTTTGTTTCTCGTCTCCACAGAAATCTCCAGACATGGAGACAGATAAACATAATTCAGATCAATAAACCATTACTGAAGTATCTAAACCTGCGTCATCATGAAGCTGAAGTACTCGTGCTCCTATAAGCAACAAATAAGGAGTATTTGCAGTAACGTTGCAGGAAGGACTCGTATAGAAGTAAAGTTCATCACAGATCCAGGAATAACCAAATGGTTGATTCCCACCAGACTGGATGCTCCTAGAGAGTCTATCCGGGTTTTAAAAAGCTCCCAGGATGCTGTGGATCTCAGTCCCGGACCCCGGAGGACCCCGACTCGGCTCATTATATTATATTATTACATATATTATCAGATTAGAACCCGACTACCATTAGAGGGCTTCTCTTTAGAGTCTTCAGCTCTCTGAAGGCCACGACACGCCCCCATTACCGAGTCCTAACAGGGGCGCCGCCATGTGGGCCGGCTTGGCATTGTGACACCACGGAGGTCTGCAGAGACCACAGAGGTCTGCAGAGACCACAGAGGTCTGCAGAGACCACAGAGGTCTGCAGAGACCACAGAGGTCTGCAGAGACCACAGAGGTCTGCAGAGACCACAGAGGTCTGCAGAGACCACAGAGGTCTGCAGAGACCACAGAGGTCTGCAGAGACCACAGAGGTCTGCAGAGACCACAGAGGTCTGCGGTGTGTGTGTGTGAGAGTGTGTGTGAGAGTGTGTGTGTGTGTGTGTGTGAGATGTGTGTGTGTGTGTGTGTGTGTGAGAGTGTGTGTATGTGTGTGTGAGTGTGTGTGTGAGTGTGTGTGTGTGAGAGTGTGTGTGAGTGTGAGTGCTGTGTGTGGAGTGTGATGTGTGTGTGAAGTGTGTGTGGTGTGTGTGTGTGTGTGTGTGTGTGTGAGTGTGTGTGTGTGAGTGTGTCTGTGAGTGTGTGTGTGTGTGTGTGTGTGAGTGTGTGTGTGAGTGTGAGTCTGTGTGAGTGTGTGTGTGTGAGTGTGTGTGTGAGTGTGAGTGGTGTGTGAGTGTGTGTGAGTGTGTTGTGAGTGTGTGAGGTGTGTGTGTGTGAGTGTGTGTGTGTGGTGTGTGAGTGTGTTGTGAGTGTGTGTGTGTGAGTGTGTGTGTGATGTGTGTGTGTGAGTGTGAGTTGTGTGAGTGTGTGTGTGTGAGTGTGTGTGTGTGAGTGTGTGTGTGGTGTGAGTTGTGTGGTGTGTGTGTGTGATGTGTGTGTGAGTGTGTGTGTGTGATGTGTGTGTGTGTGTGTGTGAGTGTGTGTGTGAGTGTGTGTGTGAGTGTGTGTGTGTGTGTGAGTGTGTGTGTGTGTGGTGTGTGTGTGAGTGTGTGTGAGTGTGTGTGTGTGAGTGTGTGTGTGAGTGTGGTGTGTGTGTGTGTGGTGATGTGAGTGTGTGTGTGTGAGTGTGTGTGTGAGTGTGAGTGTGTGTGAGTGTGTGTGTGTGATGTGTGTGTGGGTGTTGTGAGTGTGGTGTGTGAGTGTGTGTGAGTGTGTGTGTGTGTGAGTGTGGTGTGTGTGTGTGAGTGTGTGTGTGTGGTGTGTGTGTGTGTGGTGTGTGTGTGTGTGGTGTGTGTGTAGTGTGTGTGTGGTGTGTGTGTGAGTGTGGTGTGGAGTGTGTGAGTGTGATGTGTGTGTGTGTGTGTGTGATGTGTGAGTGTGTGTGTGTGTGTGAGTGTGTGTGTGAGGTGTGAGTGTGAGTGTGTGTGTGGTGTGTGTGGTGTGTGAGTGTGTGTGTGTGTGTGGTGTGGTGTGTGTGAGTGTGTGTAGTGTGTGAGTGTGAGTGTGTGTGTGTGTGAGTGTGTGTGTGAGTGTGAGTGTGAGTGTGATGTGTGTGTGAGTGATGTGTGTGTGAGTGTGTGTGTGTGAGTGTGTGTGTGAGTGTGTGTGAGTGTGAGTGTGTGTGTGTGAGTGTGTGTGTGAGTGTGTGTGAGTGTGTGTGTGAGTGTGTGTGAGTGTGTGTGTGAGTGTGAGTGTGAGTGTGTGTGAGTGTGTGTGTGTGTGTGAGTGTGTGTGTGAGTGTGTGTGTGAGTGTGTGTGTACGGATGTTGTTGAGATTTCTTCTTGAGCAACAATCTTATAGATAACAAATAAATAATTGACTCTAGTCTTTCTTTCCATGAATTCAAATGCTGAGAATCATTATTCAGGTCACGTGACAGCCGGTCCTGGTCCAGATCTCAGACCGGAAGCTGGAGAGGAGCTGTGAAAAAGAAAGACAAAAGGCCGAAACCCGGTCTCTCTCGCTTTAGCGGTCGGTCTGTCTGCCTGCCTGCCTGCCTGTCTGACTGTCTGTCTGTCTATCTGCATCAGCATGGCAGGCACGTCACCTCCCCTGCACGCGCGCACACACGCGCACAAACCCTGTCTTTTAAACTTTTAAATAAATCCGCCTCATAGTTTCTAATCATCGTTATAAAGTGAGCAATAAATAATTACTACAAAATAAAAGCCCTTCAGGCGGGTTTTTGTTTCCAGAACATTCTCTCTGAGACGAGGCGGCGCGAGGACGCTCCGCGCGAGGACGCTCCGCGCGAGCCCCAAAATAAGGTGTCACCAAAACGCGTCACCAAAAGGATCAAACAAACACAACTGACACACGGCGACTTACCGGCGAGGCGATCAGCTGTCGATCAGCTGTCCCGTCCTGTCGGTGTTGGTGTGAGGTGATGCAACTCGATGGTGGAGGTGGCTCTGGATCAGTCCGAGGATGTTGGTCTGATGCGGATCACAGAGGCGGGATGGAGGAGGAGGGTGGGTGGGTGGGGGGGGGGGGGGGTTACTCCTCTCCAAACACCACATACTCAACTCTTTGTTCTCCTCATGGGGACGTCTGCAAACGGGTCGTCACACCACATTTAAATAGATGGAACATATGTTTAATTAGGTTTAATAATGAATGGCCATGTTTCAGGTCTTACATGTTTTAATGTGTGCCCTATATAATGTTTTAATGTGTAGCCCTATATAATGTTTTAATGTGTAGCCCTATATAATGTTTTTAATGTGTGCCCTATATAATGTTTTTAATGTGTAGCCCTATATAATGTTTTAATGTGTAGCCCTATATAATGTTTTAATGTGTAGCCCTATATAATGTTTTTAATGTGTAGCCCTATATAATGTTTTAATGTGTAGCCCTATATAATGTTTTAATGTGTAGCCCTATATAATGTTTTTATGTGTAGCCCTATATAATGTTTTAATGTGTGCCCTATATAATGTTTTTAATGTGTAGCCCTATATAATGTTTTAATGTGTAGCCCTATATAATGTTTTAATATGTGTAGCCCTATATAATGTTTTTAATGTGTAGCCCTATATAATGTTTTAATGTGTAGCCCTATATAATGTTTTAATGTGTAGCCCTATATAATGTTTTTAATGTGTAGCCCTATATAATGTTTTAATGTGTAGCCCTATATAATGTTTTAATGTGTAGCCCTATATAATGTTTTTAATATGTGTAGCCCTATATAATGTTTTAATGTGTAGCCCTATATAATGTTTTAATGTGTAGCCCTATATAATGTTTTTAATGTGTAGCCCTATATAATGTTTTAATGTGTAGCCCTATATAATGTTTTTAATATGTGTAGCCCTATATAATGTTTTTAATGTGTAGCCCTATATAATGTTTTAATGTGTAGCCCTATATAATGTTTTAATGTGTAGCCCTATATAATGTTTTTAATGTGTAGCCCTATATAATGTTTTAATGTGAAGCCCTATATAATGTTTTAATGTGTAGCCCTATATAATGTTTTTAATGTGTAGCCCTATATAATGTTTTAATGTGTAACCCTATATAATGTTTTTAATGTGTGTAGCCCTATATAATGTTTTAATGTGTGCCCTATATAATGTTTTAATGTGTAGCCCTATATAATGTTTTAATGTGTAGCCCTATATAATGTTTTAATGTGTAGCCCTATATAATGTTTTAATATGTGTAGCCCTATATAATGTTTTAATGTGTAGCCCTATATAATGTTTTAATATGTGTAGCCCTATATAATGTTTTAATGTGTAGCCCTATATAATGTTTTAATGTGTAGCCCTATATAATGTTTTAATGTGTAGCCCTATATAATGTTTTTAATGTGTAGCCCTATATAATGTTTTTAATGTGTAGCCCTATATAATGTTTTAATGTGTAGCCCTATATAATGTTTTAATGTGTAGCCCTATATAATGTTTTTAATGTGTAGCCCTATATAATGTTTTTAATGTGTAGCCCTATATAATGTTTTTAATGTGTAGCCCTATATAATGTTTTAATGTGTAGCCCTATATAATGTTTTAATGTGTAGCCCTATATAATGTTTTAATGTGTAGCCCTATATAATGTTTTAATGTGTAGCCCTATATAATGTTTTAATATGTGTAGCCCTATATAATGTTTTAATGTGTAGCCCTATATAATGTTTTAATGTGTAGCCCTATATAATGTTTTAATGTGTAGCCCTATATAATGTTTTAATGTGTAGCCCTATATAATGTTTTAATGTGTAGCCCTATATAATGTTTTTAATGTGTAGCCCTATATAATGTTTTAATGTGTAGCCCTATATAATGTTTTTAATGTGTAGCCCTATATAATGTTTTAATGTGTGCCCTATATAATGTTTTTAATGTGTAGCCCTATATAATGTTTTTAATGTGTAGCCCTATATAATGTTTTTAATGTGTAGCCCTATATAATGTTTTAATGTGTAGCCCTATATAATGTTTTAATGTGTAGCCCTATATAATGTTTTTAATGTGTAGCCCTATATAATGTTTTAATGTGTAGCCCTATATAATGTTTTAATATGTGTAGCCCTATATAATGTTTTAATGTGTAGCCCTATATAATGTTTTAATGTGTAGCCCTATATAATGTTTTAATGTGTAGCCCTATATAATGTTTTTTTTTTTTTTTTTTTTTTTTTTTTTTTTTTTTTTTTTTTTTTTTTTTTTTTTTTTGGGGGGGGGGGGGGGGGGGGGGCCCTATATAATGTTTTAATGTGTAGCCCTATATAATGTTTTAAATGTGTAGCCCTATATAATGTTTTAATGTGTAGCCCTATATAATGTTTTTAATGTGTAGCCCTATATAATGTTTTAATGTGTAGCCCTATATAATGTTTTAGTGTGTAGCCCTATATAATGTTTTAATGTGTAGCCCTATATAATGTTTTAATGTGTAGCCCTATATAATGTTTTTAATGTGTAGCCCTATATAATGTTTTAATGTGTAGCCCTATATAATGTTTTTAATGTGTAGCCCTATATAATGTTTTAATGTGTAGCCCTATATAATGTTTTAATGTGTAGCCCTATATAATGTTTTAATATGTGTAGCCCTATATAATGTTTTAATGTGTAGCCCTATATAATGTTTTAATATGTGTAGCCCTATATAATGTTTTTAATGTGTAGCCCTATATAATGTTTTAATGTGTAGCCCTATATAATGTTTTAATGTGTAGCCCTATATAATGTTTTAATGTGTAGCCCGATATAATGTTTTAGTGTGTAGCCCTATATAATGTTTTAGTGTGTAGCCCTATATAATGTTTTAATGTGTAGCCCTATATAATGTTTTAATGTGTAGCCCTATATAATGTTTTTAATGTGTAGCCCTATATAATGTTTTAGTGTGTAGCCCTATATAATGTTTTAGTGTGTAGCCCTATATAATGTTTTAGTGTGTAGCCCTATATAATGTTTTAATGTGTAGCCCTATATAATGTTTTAATGTGTAGCCCTATATAATGTTTTAATGTGTAGCCCTATATAATGTTTTTAATGTGTAGCCCTATATAATGTTTTAATGTGTAGCCCTATATAATGTTTTAATGTGTAGCCCTATATAATGTTTTAATGTGTAGCCCTATATAATGTTTTAATGTGTAGCCCTATATAATGTTTTTAATGTGTAGCCCTATATAATGTTTTTAATGTGTAGCCCTATATAATGTTTTAATGTGTAGCCCTATGTAATGTTTTAATGTGTAGCCCTATATAATGTTTTAATGTGTAGCCCTATATAATGTTTTTAATGTGTAGCCCTATATAATGTTTTTAATGTGTAGCCCTATATAATGTTTTAATGTGTAGCCCTATATAATGTATTTAATTTCAATCCAAACTTTTTTTAATTAGAATTATTTTACAATAATAACCCAAATCATTTTTGTTATTATTATTTATTGATCTTGTACTACATGTAGCCTACCATTTTTAAACTAATACATAATAACTATACTAATACTAATCATTTTTATTACATTTTTTATATTACAGTTGTGTCTGACAGTCATTTACTTAAACTAAAAACACACAACAGAAGCCCTGCCTGCACTAGGACCATGCGGAAACAGCACCTGCTAAGGGTCCCGGTCCCCTTCTGGTGTCTGTCTGTGTGTGTGTGTCTATTCAGTTCAATTCAAAGGGGCCTGATTAGCATGGGGACCATTTGTTCCCTAAGAAAATGTGAACTAAGACTAAAGACACACAGAGCTGTGTTGAAGAGTGAATGCAGGGCTCGCTACTGGCCACCAGGGGGCGACTCACTTGATCATATAGGGCTGAGGGAACATAGGGTTGAGGGACATGGGTTGAGGGAACAGAGGGCTGAGGGAACATATGGCTGAGGGAACATAGGGCTGAGGGAACAGAGGGCTGAGGGAACATATGGCTGAGGGAACATATGTCTGAGGGAACAGAGGGTTGTCATATATGTCTCTCTTAAGTGCTTGTCAACCGGTACAGAGTCCTCTTAAGGACAGGAGACGACTTTAGTCGAAGACCTTATATGAAATAATCTGTTTCAGAGCTGAGCGTGTGTGTGTGTGTGTGTACACAGTGTGTATATGGGGGGGCAGGGCTTCAGGGGGCTTTGTGGGGCTTCCTGCCTCCCAGCAATGTGGATCTGGGGCAGGAAGAGAAATTTGGGCACAATGATAAAAAGAACGGCTTCTCAAGGACGACTCGGGTCTCTTCTTTGGAACCAAAGAGCCATTCAAGAGATTTGGGTCACTTTCACTCCAACAGGAAGCTCACTGCCTTCAGTGAGTAAGGGAACATGGAGCGACAGGGAACATGGAGCGACAGGGAACATAGAGCTACAGGGAACATGGGGCTACAGGGAACATGGGGCTACAGGGAACATGGAGCGACAGGGAACATGGAGCAACAGGGAACGTAGAGCTACAGGGAACATAGAGCTACAGGGAACATAGAGCTACAGGGAACATAGAGCGACAGGGTACGTAGAGCTACAGGGAACATGGAGCAACAGGGAACATGGAGCTACAGGGAACATGGAGCTACAGGGAACATGGAGCTATAGGGAACATAGGGCTATAGGGAACATAGGGCTACAGGGAACATAGGGCTACAGGGAACATAGAGCTACGGGGAACATAGAGCTACGGGGAACATAGGGCTACAGAAACATGGAGCTACAGGGAACATAGGGCTACAGAAACATGGAGCTACAGGGAACATAGGGCTACAGAAACATGGAGCTACAGGGAACATAGAGCTACAGGGAACATAGAGCTACAGGGAACATAGAGCTACAGGGAACGTAGAGCTACAGGGAACATGGAGCTACAGGGAACATGGAGCTACAGGGAACATAGAGCTACAGAAACATGGAGCTACAGGGAACATAGAGCTACAGAAACATGGAGCTACAGGGAACATAGGGCTACAGAAACATGGAGCTACAGGGAACATAGAGCTACAGGGAACATAGAGCTACAGGGAACGTAGAGCTACAGGGAACATGGAGCTACAGGGAACATGGAGCTACAGGGAACATAGAGCTACAGGGAACATAGAGCTACAGGGAACATAGAGCTACAGGGAACATGGGGAACATAGAGCTACAGGGAACATAGAGCTACAGGGAACATGGAGCTACAGGGAACATGGAGCTACAGGGAACATGGAGCTACAGGGAACATAGAGCTACAGAAACATGGAGCTACAGGGAACATAGGGCTACAGAAACATGGAGCTACAGGGAACATAGAGCTACAGGGAACATAGAGCTACAGGGAACGTAGAGCTACAGGGAACATGGAGCTACAGGGAACATGGAGCTACAGGGAACATAGAGCTACAGGGAACATGGGGAACATAGAGCTACAGGGAACATAGAGCTACAGGGAACATGGAGCTACAGGGAACATGGAGCTACAGGGAACAATATGTTCATATCGGACCAGAGAGCTTAGCTCAACAACGACCTGACAGGAGGAAACCTGCCGAAACAGAAACAGGTTCAAATAGACTCAGGTGGATCTAATCAAGGTCAGCAGACACACAGGAACAGGAAGTGGAACATCTGAAAGAGAGAAGTAACAAAATAAAACAGGAAATGAAAGTAACTATTCTGAGTTTATACATTTATAGTTGAACTAGTCTTTGAAAACCTTGTTCTACCAGATTTTATTTGTAATGTATTTTAGGTTTATCTACCACTATTGTGCTTTACTTATATACATAAATATAACATAAACTGCCTGAGAATGAATAAAACAATTTGCATCTCTAAAAAATACCCAAATTAAAATGAAATAGATTCCAACTACAGATTAAAGTCACTGGAGCCAATGTAAATAAATGAGATCTGTGATTTTTATTGTATTTTACAACAGATGACATTTCTGTAATACAGAATAATAATAATCTGGGAGAAAACAACACTTAAAACGTCCATGGAGCACTTCACAGTGGGTTTGAGGAACAGTGGTTTCATCCTTCATCTGACTGACCTGCTGATGCTTTTAGTTTGCAGCAGCGACGGGGAAATAAAGTTTAGGCATGAAGACAAAACACACATATTTGGAGTTGAGGTTTTGGAGGACCAAAACTATGCTGATGGTGATCCCAGGTTCTTACAACAAGTGGTCATTCCTACAGTTAATGTTGACTCTGTTAGGAAAGTAAACTTTATTTTACTTTGATACAGTTTTATGGTTAGAAATCTGTATCTTGTAGAGATAAAATGCCTTGAAGACACTGCAGTAACTTTTGGTGGCCACTAGGGGGCAGGCAGGCTAAACCCAAGTATATGAGGAAATAATCAAATAAATCATTTGTGTGATCATTGAAACTACAGCGAACAACAAGTGGACTCAGAGCTGCAGCCGACAGCCGTGTTGACCTCTGTTGACCTCTGTTGACCTGGTGGAGTGTAAATAACAGGGGGCAGCCTGAATGAAGGGGAACAGCTGGCTGATCTCTCTGAACCAGAAACATCAGCTGGCAGGTTATCACGTCTTCCTTTTCTCCTGTGATGTCTGATTGGAAACATAGCAGCGAACATACAGAAGCTTCCAGAAGGCTCGGCACCGACGATGAAGGTGAAAGAATGAACACCTGACTGGAAACCAGTCCATCCATAATCCCACCAGCTTGGCACCAACATTGAACTCTGAGGTATACCGGCTCGTGAGCTAATAACACGGATGATGGAACAATCGTTAACAGCAGCTACATTCTTCATCCTCCACCTTTGAAACTGTCCTCGCCACCCTGAACTCCTCCTCCTCCTCCTCCTCACTGGAGCTCCTTCATCCTGTTGAGGGCGGAGCCGGCCTGGAACCATTCGATCTGCGTCTCGTTGAAGCTGTGGATCAACTCCAGACTCTCCTCGCTGCCGTCGACGTGCTTCAGGACGGCCGTGAGAGGCTGGAGAGGGAGGAAGAGGAGGAGGAGAAGGAGATGAAGAAGGTTCTGGTCAGGAGCCCTTCTCATGAACAGCTGCAGAAAGGTGACTTGCATGTCTCACCGTTCCTGGAGATAAGGTCCTCAGCCCCCGGATGGAGATGGTGTCGTCGGGGCAGATCTTGTCGTAGTCTGAAGGGTTGCTGAAGGTCAGCGGCAGCAGGCCTTGCTTCTTCAGGTTGGTTTCTGAGGAGGGAGGAGACATGGAAGGTGAGGCTCCACACAGCCCCGCCTTCAGGTACAAACATGGATATATGACGACGGTGTGGTACCGTGGATCCTGGCGAAGCTCTTGACGATGATGGCTCTTCCCCCCAGGTGTCGGGGCTCCAGCGCTGCATGCTCCCTGCTGGAGCCCTCGCCGTAGTTGTCGTCTCCGACCACGACCCAGGACACGCCGTTGGCCTGCGGAGTGACGATGATGCAGCGGGTTAACGGGAGGCGGACTGTAGAACCCCGAGTGGAGGCTTGGATCCATCGTACATGATCAAGATGTTGCTTTAATTATATTCCCGACAGCAACTGTGTCCAGTCTTTCATTGGTTCAGATGCTCACATTCCCTCAGCAGGGATTAATCACTGAGAAACAGCTGCAGCTCTACATGGAACCCACTATTATAAACATAGTTTAGAAAACACAAGCCTTACAGCAACAATAGGTATGTATCTGTATGTCAGAGGGACAGGATTCAGTTCCTCAAACTTTTAAAACAGTAAAACAGGGACCTGGTCTTTCTTCGTTTCTATCTTTGGGCTCCCGTTTCATTGGTTTGTCATTCATTATTATCATTATTACCAATAAGTCAACACTTCAAACAAAGAAAAGAAAGTTATAACAGGAAGGAGAAGACTCCAAGTCTGTGACTCCACATTTAAAATCCACACACTGATCCAGGACCTGGACCCCCCCCCCCTCACCTTGTAGTGGCGGGCCACGTCGGGGACCCCCCCGTACTCCCCCGTCAGGTAGTTCTTCAGCTTGTTGATGGAGTCGTTCTCGCTGTTGACGGCTCCGATCAGCATGTTGTTGGAGATGTTGTCCAGGTGACCGCGGAACTTCAGCCACGGACCGGCAGCGCTGATGTGATCGGTGGTGCATTTCCCCTTCACCTGTGGACCACAGCACCTCCACGTCAACATTACACAGGGAGCTACACCTCCCAGGCACAGTCAAGCACTTTCCAGGTGCATCTCCATGCTTTTCCAGCCCCTTCCAGCTGTGGTAAACTCCATCTTTGTACCAATCCAATGGTCAGTATTCAGTCTACTTATTCTGTCACTTGTTCATCACATTAAATGAGATGTTATTGTCCTCTAAACAACCAACATGATGTTTGGAGACAGCTTTTTACAGAAGGACCACAAATGAAAGGAAAACTAATTCCACTAACAGATCCACAGAAATATAATCACCAACTATTTTCATCATCTGTTCATCATCAAAAGTCATTTTTCATAAAGAAATGTCAGGAAATGCTGTTTTCAGTCCCTCAGATATGGAGATCTTCTTTCCTCTGTTCTATCATAGATGTCATCACATACAACACACATTTATAGACCTTTAGCCTACATCCAAGCACTTCTCAACCCTTGAAAATCATTCAGGTGTTTTCCAGGATTTCCAGCACCGACCCTGATGGCTGCAGGGAGAAGGTTTAATGACTGACCTTGATGAGGACCTTCATGCCCTCCAGGTCGTCTCCGCTCCACTTGTCAAAGGGCTCCAGCAGCTGCAGCCGCTTGCTGTCGGGGCTGACGTTCACCTTCAGGCCGCTGCCGTCGGCCGGCGGGTGCTGGTAGGTGTCCTGGCCCGGGTCAAAGTCCTGGGAGGGCAGTTCGTCTCCGTTGGGGGGGTCCAGCTTGAACTTCTCACCGTTAGCGGCTGTCAGATAATCCGTCTCCGGGTTGAAGTCCAATGTGCCGGCGATAGCGAGAGCAGTCACGATCTGGAGGAGGAGGAGGAGGAGGAGGGAATGTGAGGTGTGTGATGCAGGTTGTGTGTATATGTGGGTGTGTGTAAGGTGCATGTAGAGTGGCTGACCTCGGGCGAGGTCACGAAGGC
Source organism: Chelidonichthys spinosus (assembly GCA_029853015.1). Taxonomy (NCBI): domain Eukaryota; kingdom Metazoa; phylum Chordata; class Actinopteri; order Perciformes; family Triglidae; genus Chelidonichthys; species Chelidonichthys spinosus. The sequence goes on along the minus strand of CM056842.1, from coordinate 18,246,051 downwards.
GTGCGTTGCCGGGTTGGCATCGTTCCTGGCAGTGAAGTTTCTGTTGAAGGAAGTGACGATGGTGTTCTTCTCCCCCTTCTTCACGTCCTGCCTGAACACAAACACACAGATATATTTACTGAACTGTCGGGACTTCCAGGGCTTCGGTGCCGGCATTAGCCGAGTGTGTGTGTGTGTGTGTGTGTGTGTGTGAGTGTACCTGTCCCACTGTCCGATGCAGGGTCCACAAGCGTTGGCCAGGACCACACCTCCAACGTCCCCGAGGATCTTCGACTGCAGGAGACCAGAACACGTTTGAGGACTCGTCACATCACAGAGACAAACCCTTCATGCACAACACTCACATATCCATCTCTCTCGATGGTGGCCCGGATCTGCTCGGACCCGGGTGTGACCGTGAACTGGGCTTTGCAGGTCAGACCTTTCTCCAGCGCCTGCTTGGCCACGGAGGCGGCGCGGCCCATGTCCTCGTAGCTGGAGTTGGTGCAGCTGCCGATCAGACCTGAAGAAGGAACAGCAGCCGGATCTCAGAGAGGATCTGGCTTAAAAGGAACCAGCTCTATAACCCCTCCACCTGACCCCAGGTCAGCTCTTACCAACTTTCACCTCCAGCGGCCAGCCGTTCTTCTCTGCTACAGCACCCACTTCAGACACCGGGTGAGCCAGGTCGGGGGTGAAGGGTCCGTTGATGTGAGGCTTCAGCTGGAAAACAACTGGAGTTACTCTCAGATAAACTCAGCCGTCTACTCTGAGGTGAAACAGTGAATAAAAAGGGGCCGACCTCGTCCAGATTGAGCTCGATGAGCTGGTCGTACTCGCAGCCTTCATCCGGTACCAACATGTCTGAGTATTCATCGGCCAACGCAGCGATCTCTGGGAGGAAACAAGGACGCCGTCAGCAGCAACACCAACAACACACGAGCTCTCATTTATAACAGACGGGCGGAGCACTAAACGTACGTCCACGTCCCGTCTTCTCCAGGTAGGTCCTCATGCGGTGGTTGTAGGGGAACACGGAGGTCGTGGCTCCGATCTCCGCTCCCATGTTGCAGATGGTGGCCATGCCTGCACACAATCACACATATTACTCCTTCTACTGTCACATTCAAGCACTTTCCCAGCCCCTTCCAGCTGTGGTAAACTCCATCTTTGTCCCAATCCAATGGTCAGTATTCAGTCTACTTATTCTGTCACTTGTTCATCACATTAAATGAGATGTTCTTGTCCTCTAAACAACCAACATGATGTTTGGAGACAGCTTTTTACAGAAGGACCACAAATGAAAGGAAAACTAATTCCACTAACAGATCCACAGAAATATAATCACCAACTATTTTCATCATCTGTTCATCATCAAAAGTCATTTTTCATAAAGAAATGTCAGGAAATGCTGTTTTCCAGGATTTCCAGCCCCCGTGGAATGTGTGTTTTTACTGACCGGTGCAGGAAATGGAGTCCACTCCGGGTCCGTGGTACTCCACGATGGCTCCGGTGCCTCCCTTCACCGTCAGGATGCCGGCCACTTTCAGGATGACGTCCTTCGGAGACGTCCAGCCGGAGAGGCTGCCGGTCAGCTTCACACCGATCACCTTGGAGGAGGAGGAGGAGGAGGAGGAGGAGAGGAAGTTCAAAGGTTAGGGAAGAAACGGCAGAAACATTTCGTGTAACATGTACGATGCTGACATTCTTCCGACCTTGGGGCATTTGAGCTCCCAGGCGATCCCCGCCATCACATCGACGGCGTCCGCTCCTCCCACGCCGATGCAGATGGAGCCGAGCCCGCCGCCGTTCGGCGTGTGGGAGTCTGTGCCGATGAGCATCACTCCCGGGTAGGCGTAGTTCTCCAGGATGATCTGTTCAGACATGAAGTCTGCAGCGTTAGCAAGCCACCATTACAGCGGCTCGTCATTTCAAGGCATCCAAACACAAAATACCTGATGGATGATTCCAGAGCCGGGTTTCCAGAAGCCCACTCCATACTTGGCTCCTGCCGTGGACAGGAAGTTGTAGACCTCCTGATTGACTTCCTAGCATGACGACAACGCATGATGATGACTTTATAACAGAGATCTTCAACCTGGGGGGTCCAGGACCCCTAGAGGGTCCACAGAGTTACCACCCTAGCATGAAAACAACCTATAATAAGCAAATATAAAGCTTCCTGTTTGTTTCATATTATGTTGAGAAATTGTGATAAAATAGAATTAAAATATGAATCAACAATTATTATTTTGATGTCTTAGCATCGTATCCATCATTACTAAGTACTTTTATACATGGAACTACAGGCTGCTACACATTATTATTGTGTAATAAGGAACATTATAAGATATGTAATATCTGTTGAAGACCTCTGGGTTATGATGAACAAGCCCGACCCCCCTACCTTTGCTCTGGCCAGGTCCTTCACCCCCCCGGTCTGGGCCTCGATCAGATGGTCACAGTGAATGGTGGAGGGCACGGCCACCTTGGGCAGGCCGCTGCTGATGAACTGCAGCATGGCCATCTGGGCCGTGGCGTCCTGCATGGCCACGCGGTCCGGACGCAGCCGCAGGTAGGTGCGGCCGCGGTCGATCTCCTGGTTGTGGGGGTCGTCGAGGTGGCTGTACACGATCTTCTCCGACAGGGTGAGAGGCCGGTTCAGTCTGCAAACACGGAGAGAACATTTTACCCTTCGTGGGAACAGGCGACATCAGAGGAGGGTTCAGGGGGGAGGTCAGCTGCAATAAAAGATAACCACTAGAAAGGAGCTAGTCCACACAAAGAAAGGTTTTCTATCAACAAATATGTAGAATAATGACATCTGCAGCTAAACTAGAGATGAGTTGTTAAAGGCTGGGACTGCTGGTAAACTGTGTTTAAGGACAAACAAACCCAGATAAGAGTGTTGGCAGCAGATTAGAAGGACGCTGACCTTTTTCGCACAACGTCGATGTTGGATTGGAGTTTCTCATAGTTGACGAAGGACGTGGGCTCGAAGCGGCTCATGGACACCTGCTCCCTGGCTCGGTAGGCCGCCGATACGTGCAGGCGGCGTGCACCGCGGCCCAGAGCCCGCTGCAGACACACAACGTACAGACACACAACCTCAGAGCTTCAGACACACAACGTACAGACACACAACCTCAGAGCTGCAGACACACAACGTACAGATACACAACCTCAGAGCTGCAGGTACACAACGTACAGACACACAACCTCAGAGCTGCAGACACACAACGTACAGACACACAACCTCAGAGCTGCAGACACACAACGTACAGACACACAACCTCAGAGCTGCAGACACACAACGTACAGACACACAACCTCAGAGCTGCAGACACACAACGTACAGACACACAACCTCAGAGCTGCAGACACACAACGTACAGATACACAACCTCAGAGCTGCAGGTACACAACGTACAGATACACAACCTCAGAGCTGCAGACACACAACGTACAGATACACAACCTCAGAGCTGCAGGTTAAACACACAACGTACAGATACACAACCTCAGAGCTGCAGACACACAACTTACAGATACACAACCTCAGAGCTGCAGACACACAACGTACAGACACACAACCTCAGAGCTGCAGACACACAACGTACAGATACACAACCTCAGAGCTGCAGACACACAACGTACAGATACACAACCTCAGAGCTGCAGACACACAACGTACAGATACACAACCTCAGAGCTGCAGACACACAACTTACAGATAAGAGCTGCAGGTTAAACACACAACTTACAGACACACAACGTACAGATACACAACCTCAGAGCTGCAGACACACAACGTACAGACACACAACCTCAGAGCTGCAGACACACAACGTACAGACACACAACCTCAGAGCTGCAGACACACAACGTACAGATACACAACCTCAGAGCTGCAGGTACACAACGTACAGATACACAACCTCAGAGCTGCAGACACACAACGTACAGATACACAACCTCAGAGCTGCAGGTTAAACACACAACGTACAGATACACAACCTCAGAGCTGCAGACACACAACTTACAGATACACAACCTCAGAGCTGCAGACACACAACGTACAGACACACAACCTCAGAGCTGCAGACACACAACGTACAGATACACAACCTCAGAGCTGCAGACACACAACGTACAGATACACAACCTCAGAGCTGCAGACACACAACGTACAGATACACAACCTCAGAGCTGCAGACACACAACTTACAGATAAGAGCTGCAGGTTAAACACACAACTTACAGACACACAACGTACAGATACACAACCTCAGAGCTGCAGACACACAACGTACAGACACACAACCTCAGAGCTGCAGACACACAACGTACAGATACACAACGTACAGATACACAACCTCAGAGCTGCAGACACACAACGTACAGACACACAACCTCAGAGCTGCAGACACACAACGTACAGACACACAACCTCAGAGCTGCAGACACACAACGTACAGATACACAACCTCAGAGCTTCAGATACACAACGTACAGACACACAACCTCAGAGCTGCAGACACACAATGTACAGATACACAACCTAAGAGCTGCAGGTTAAACACACAACGTACAGACACACAACCTCAGAGCTGCAGACACACAACGTACAGATACACAACCTAAGAGCTGCAGGTTAAACACACAACGTACAGATACACAACCTCAGAGCTGCAGACACACAACTTAAAGATACACAACGTACAGATACACAACGTACAGACACACAACGTACAGATACACAACCTAAGAGCTGCAGGTTAAACACACAACGTACAGATACACAACGTACAGATACACAACGTACAGACACACAACGTACAGACACACAACCTCAGAGCTGCAGACACACAACTTACAGATACACAACCTCAGAGCTGCAGACACACAACGTACAGATACACAACCTCAGAGCTGCAGACACACAACGTACAGATACACAACCTCAGAGCTGCAGACACACAACTTACAGATACACAACCTCAGAGCTGCAGACACACAACGTACAGACACACAACCTCAGAGCTGCAGACACACAACGTACAGATACACAACCTCAGAGCTGCAGGTACACAACGTACAGATACACAACCTCAGAGCTGCAGACACACAACTTACAGATACACAACCTCAGAGCTGCAGACACACAACGTACAGATACACAACCTCAGAGCTGCAGACACACAACTTACAGACACACAACCTCAGAGCTGCAGGTACACAACGTACAGATACACAACCTCAGAGCTGCAGGTACACAACGTACAGATACACAACCTCAGAGCTGCAGACACACAACGTACAGATACACAACCTCAGAGCTGCAGACACACAACTTACAGACACACAACCTCAGAGCTGCAGGTACACAACGTACAGATACACAACCTCAGAGCTGCAGACACACAACGTACAGATACACAACGTACAGACACACAACCTCAGAGCTGCAGACACACAACGTACAGACACACAACGTACAGACACACAACCTCAGAGCTGCAGACACACAACGTACAGATACACAACCTCAGAGCTGCAGACACACAACGTACAGATACACAACCTCAGAGCTGCAGACACACAACGTACAGATACACAACCTCAGAGCTGCAGGTTAAACACACAACGTACAGATACACAACCTCAGAGCTGCAGACACACAACGTACAGATACACAACCTCAGAGCTGCAGACACACAACGTACAGATACACAACCTCAGAGCTGCAGACACACAACGTACAGATACACAACCTCAGAGCTGCAGACACACAACGTACAGATACACAACCTCAGAGCTGCAGACACACAACGTACAGATACACAACCTCAGAGCTGCAGACACACAACGTACAGATACACAACGTACAGACACACAACCTCAGAGCTGCAGACACACAACGTACAGACACACAACGTACAGACACACAACCTCAGAGCTGCAGACACACAACTTACAGATACACAACCTCAGAGCTGCAGACACACAACGTACAGATACACAACCTCAGAGCTGCAGACACACAACGTACAGATACACAACCTCAGAGCTGCAGACACACAACGTACAGATACACAACCTCAGAGCTGCAGACACACAACGTACAGATACACAACCTCAGAGCTGCAGACACACAACGTACAGATACACAACCTCAGAGCTGCAGACACACAACGTACAGATACACAACCTCAGAGCTTCAGACACACAACGTACAGATACACAACCTCAGAGCTGCAGACACACAACGTACAGATACACAACCTCAGAGCTTCAGACACACAACGTACAGACACACAACGTACAGACACACAACGTACAGATACACAACCTCAGAGCTTCAGACACACAACGTACAGACACACAACGTACAGACACACAACGTACAGATACACAACCTCAGAGCTGCAGACACACAACGTACAGATACACAACACAACCTCCAATGAGCTCCACAGCAGCCTCGTCCCTTCCCTTAAGGTGCCCTTGAGCAAGGCACCTCACCCATGAACTCACTCAACGAGGGAACTTTACTAAAGTAATCTTTACAATCTTAAATTGTGAATCTATAAAAAGGAGACTGTCAAACAGCTGAAGGTCTTCAGTGAGCAGACAGACAGGCAGACAGACAGACAGACAGACAGACAGACAGGCAGACAGACAGGGCCATCCAGGGGAGGAGGTGACAGGGAGCAGCTGAGTTCAACAATCAGTGGACTTCTGGTGTCAAGTAGCAAACACAGAAACAAACCAGGGACTAATTCAAGAGAAGTCACAGACATTGGAAATCTAATAATTTGGTATTTTGACTATCTAAATAGTACTATAGTACTTACTTACAGACTTACCAATGCCAGCTGCTCAGTTCAAAGTACAAGACAATATAAAGACTATGAGGAGGATGCGGTCTGATGTAGATTATATAGAATTGCTGTAACTGGACTAGAGTTCTGATATATGAGGAGGATGCGGTCTGATGTAGATTATATAGAACTGCTGTAACTGGACTAGAGTTCTGATATATGAGGAGGATGCGGTCTGATGTAGATTAAATACCGGTATAACTGGATGTTTGGAGGTCTAACCTTGTGGTTAACCTTGCTGTCAGACACCAACCCCCGCCTCTGGACCAACATGTGTAGTTCAGGTCTGAGGGTCCGGTAGTGAGTCCTAGTGACCCGGGACCAGCAGCTGTGTTTAATTTAGCCGGTTTAATTGAACTAGCTTGTTGCCGGCTGGAGTCAGGGTGACCCGGCTACCTGAGCCGGTCTAACAGCGTGTCCGTCTCCGTCACGGTGTTAATGACCTCATATTAATATCACTACGGTGTATTACACGGTAAACTGCCGCTGACATCACTCACTGGGCGTTACTTCGGTACAACGATCTAGTTTTCGGTCTCTTACCTGGAGCCGGGCGGCGGTGAGACAGTAGGTTGCCATTTTGTTCACTGACAAAGATGTGGCGGTCACTGGTGACGTCACGGCTTTATAAACAGCGGTCTCGCAGGTCCTTGAAGGACAAAACATTTGGTGTCGTTTGATTTGTATTAATAATTGTTTATTAACGAAGTTTAAAGGGATGTGGTTCACTATACGTTTTATATCGGCTTAATATTTGATCAAATCTAAAATTTAAATGTTTATTAATGCAAGATCTAATTTTAATATTTGATTGATTTTTATAAGACTGACAGGATGAGCATTTTTACTAAATTCCTACCTTTTATTTATGAATATATAATTTTACACAGCCACGATTATCAAAAAATGAAAGATTGTTTTAATGTATTTTCTGTAAAATACAAAACAAATATGAAGTGAGTTAATATGCGATGATCGTTTCCTTCTGTTGTTCTGCTTGGATCCGCTAGGGGGCGGTAATCATAACCCCTCGTACAAAAGTTTACCAGTCAAGGGTGAAAGTTCAACCAACTCAGCGGCGGCGCTCTCCTTACGTGAGACGACAATGGCTAAACATCATCCAGACTTGATCTTTTGCAGAAAACAAGCCGGAGTCGGTACGTTTAAACTAAATAATCTAACACGTATATAACACCGTCGTTTTCACCGCAGCAGCGGGTCTGTTACTGTTGTTCTCCCTGAGATAGCGTTAGCCGCCATGCTAACGGAACAGCATGGATTTCATTGAAAGAACGTTAGCCACCGTGTTAGCTCGACGTTGCTAGGAGGAGTAATGTTACGGTTTAACGGAACATTAACTACAGTTTATTAAATGAAAGGCGTCCCGGTGTAAACACACGGAAGGATGCGATGTTAATTAGCTGTTAGCGACGTTAATTAGCAGTTAGCCAGCTGGGTTACGATCACTGACTGTTTGTTTTTATTCCTCAGCTATCGGGAGACTCTGCGAGAAATGTAAGTGTCTCCTTAATTAGTATCATTAATATCAAATTAATATCACGACTTGAGTTTCATGTCCTCTAAACACAGGTACGGTGCTGGAAATCCTTGAAAACACTTGAATTTTAGTGTGGTGTTTTCCAGGTTTTCAAGGTCTTGGATGTAGACTAAAGGTCTTGAAATGTGTGTTGTATGTGATGACATCTATGATAGAACAGAGGAAAGAAGATCTCCATATCTGAGGGACTGAAAACAGCATTTCCTGACATTTCTTTATGAAAAATGACTTTTGATGATGAACAGATGATGAAAATAGTTGGTGATTATATTTCTGTGGATCTGTTAGTGGAATTAGTTTTCCTTTCATTTGTGGTCCTTCTGTAAAAAGCTGTCTCCAAACATCATGTTGGTTGTTTAGAGGACAATAACATCTCATTTAATGTGATGAACAAGTGACAGAATAAGTAGACTGAATACTGACCATTGGATTGGTACAAAGATGGAGTTTACCACAGCTGGAAGGGGCTGGAAAAGCATGGAAATGCACCTTGAAGTGCTTGCTACATTATTAGAGATATTTAAAAGAAGTCCGTAATGAAGAAGTTTGTGGCTGCTGTATATTTGACAAACACAATGTGACATTATGGTAAATATATCTCAAAACACCCTTTTCAACAGATTATGTCCCCAAGACAATACCGATGGATTTAGTTGCTGTTACATGCTAACTGAGTGTATTAATTCCCTCCTCCTCTCAGGTGACGGTAAATGTGTCATCTGTGACTCCTACGTGAGGCCTTGCACGCTGGTGCGTATCTGTGACGAGTGTAACTACGGCTCCTACCAGGGACGCTGTGTGATCTGCGGAGGGCCCGGAGTGTCCGACGCCTACTACTGTAAAGAATGCACCATCCAGGAGAAAGACGTGAGTCCTTCCCCACGCCTCGCTTCATCCACGTCACTGAGACAAGTCTTTATGAGGATTTAAACGGTGTTTGTGTTTCCCTTCCAGCGAGACGGCTGCCCTAAGATCGTGAATCTGGGCAGCTCGAAGACGGATCTGTTTTATGAAAGAAAGAAGTACGGCTTTAAGAAGAGGTGAACGCACCATGAACCAGCTCCTTTTTTGTTTTTTCAGCTTTTGCAGATTTTCATTCAAACCTCAAGAAACATTTTTTTGACTCGTCAATAAAACTCTGTTTTCTATCACTGTCTGGAGTTCCCTGTTTTCAATGTTGAAATACTTAAGAAGAAAGGAAGTCACCCTCTTTAGGACTTTCTCAACGAGGCTTTATTCATACATACTGTATGTACACAACACTCAATGTTATGTTGCTTTACAAAGAAATAGAAAGGCTGAACCAGGAAGGTTTAAAACCATCAAATGTTTGGCCCTGATAGAAGGCAGTCTGTATTATTGTGGACAGCATTGAAAAAACATACTGAATAGAAATAACTATTAGCCAGGAAGCTCATCATTCATGTCAGAACTGTATTGACAGAAGAATTTGCTACAGTTACAAATTGCACTTGTGAGGAAAATGACCTATTTAAGCTGAATTTACTGCAGGTTGTAATGTTTAAGTTTAACGTTCAGTTATTTCACACACACGGGAAACCCTTCCCAAAGACCATACTGTTGAGTTTATTTATGGTTGGAAGCACAGAAACAAAAGAAAAACTGTGTGTGAGAACCGAACAGTAACATTGTTGAGTCACAATTTTAATTTTACGATGTATCTTAGAGACACGACGTTCCCTCCTGTAAACGGGGACAGAACCGGGAGTTCTGGATGCTCAGATACAGTCTGCACCTCCTGAGGCTTCCTGGTTTGTAAAAAACAAAAACCCCGTTGGCTTGTTCTCTGAAACAACTGGTGAAGTTGGGCAATAAAGGCTGAGTCATGTGTCCAGAAACGCATCCTAATAACAGTTTATACAATCTAAATGCACTTTCACCCTTCATAAAGTTTTTAAATAACTCCTTTTGTAAAGATTTCAAGCTACCATTTGGGAATAATAGGAAAGCATGAGCTCAATTGCTTGTTGAGTTTTTATGCTTAAAGAACCAACATTTCCCCTCCAGCTGCATTCAATAAGGCACTAATTAAAGTCTAATTAAACTACGGACATGAATGTCAGCTCTGATATTTCAGCAATTTACACGTTCGCTTGAAATCGATCCAAAACTTGCCGTTCAAAAGCTTGACCTGCCCTGTTATCGGAGTTTTCAATGCCCACTAATATACAGAATACACACACAATGTAACATGAGATGGAAAAAAAAGTCAAGAAACCATAATCTTAGGCTACAACTATTTACAGGACATGCACACCTGAAAGGGTCAGGACATAAACGGACGAGTCGTCGTCGCTGACGAGCTGCAGGGAGACGGCCGGCGTCCGATTGGACGAGAGCGACAGCGAGACAGGAGAGCAGAGTGTTGATGCGTGGCTCTGATAACGAGTACATGAAGAGACGGGAATATGGCTGCACTTTGTTTCTGTCACTGTAAAACCCCTGAAGCTACTGAAACCGTCGCAGTTAAAAGGTTTGTGTGGACAAAGAAACTGGAACGCCAGGCTCTGCACAACATCTGCCACACGATGATATCAATTTCAGAATTCATCAAATTTGGAAAGAACTGGAAGCAACATGCAAATCAGTTTGTTTCTACAACACCTTAATAATGCATTTAATAATCTAAAACCATCAAAAGAAAAAAGAAATAAAACAAACCCAGTTTCTCCAAACAAACTCAGAATCTCTTTCAGCCAAAGAAGGCTGACAAATGATAGACGGTACACTTGATAAAGACGTGTACTGAAGAAGCACTTAACATCCTCTCAGACTCCTCGTCCACATGGATGGGCTGAACTCCGGAAATAATAATAAAAACAGATGTCGGATCGTTTTATGCTACTGCATCTCCATAGCAACACCAGTCAATCCCCTCCTCTTCAGCTGATTGAGTGCAGTGTTCCCATCACATTGGTATGATTTACTTTATTCATAGAAAAAAATGAAGTAATGAATCAACTGCTGACTATTGGTCTTCCTCCGGGGACTCACTTGAAAGAGAAGAGAACAAGGAGGGGAGGAAGGGGAGGAAGAGGAGGGGTCAGCATTAAAAGGCTGAAACATCAACACGATTACATGGTTTTGCTTTAGTATCTAATGTTTTCTGATGACAGGTTGCTCTCTCTCCTCCTTTTTGAAGCAGCGCTCGTTCTCAGGTCAGGTTTTATGAGAACATAATGTTCTAAAACAAAGCGTCTGATGTCTGAATGTCCCTCTACAGTTTCATGTGTGTATATTGTTTTATGGTCCCTTACAGTGGTCCGAATTTGGCTTCGTAGCGACTCGCTGTGTTTTTGAAGCGACCGCACTCCTTCCGGAGCTCAGCGACTTCTGTCCGCAGGACGGCGTTCTCGCGCTCCAGGAAAGCTGCTCGGACGGTGATCTGGTTCTCCTTTAGCCGGCGGGCGTCACGGGAACGCTTGGCAGCCACGTTGTTCTTCTTCCTTCTGTTCCAGTACTTGTCATCCTGCAGAGGAAGCACAAAGAAGCAGCAGGTTGGACCACGCGGTGCTTTCTGAGCTCCGTAACTACGGTAACCTGGTTTAAAACCTGTATGTATCATATTGTTCACACATTAGCCCAAATCTGACCACAGCCAAGAATGTTACGTGGCCCACCGCCAGGCTGCCTTTGTGCAGATAAACAGAAGCTGTGTTCTCCGGCAGACTGCAGAGGAAGGAACATCAATCTGAAGATTGTCAGAATGCCGAGTCACAGTGAGTCGCCAGAGCTGCTTCACTGTGAACACGGCCTTTTCCCACCCCGTCTACAGCCCGTTCCCCACGTGTGTGCTGAGAAACTGGCTGATGTAATTCAAGGCCAACAAAGCTGTTGAGTTGAAGTTGAGTGTGCGACGCCCAGACTTTATGTTTAAGCCCCACAGTAGTGTTTTCCTTAAAGCAAACGACCCACAATCATGGGGACACAGACTGTTTAAGATGCTCTGCCTCAGCAGTATACCTTTTGTTCTTCAGGCACAAACACCTTCTTGGCCTTCTTGATCATAGGTTGTGGCTTGAGCTCGTCGGCTGAGAACTTGTGTTTACGAGGATCGAAGAGTTCACCTCCAGGCACGCTGGACAGGACCAGGTCGGTGGGATCCGGCTCATATTTCACATCGATCTCGATCTCCTCGCCGTCGCTGGGCTCGGGGGTCGCTCTGTCATCTTCAGTGTTCACCTCTGAGCAGACAGAAGAGGAAACACCAGAGCTGATATATTAGACAGCTGTGTGTTAAACTGAAGGACAGTCACACCGTCAGCACCATTAAAGCACTTATTTAAAACATATTTCACTGTTTCTTTCCATCATAACACACACACTGACATTCCAACATGTACTGCCTGCAGTAAAAACCTTCCGATCTTTGCTGTGCACGAGGTATCAGCATCACTTTCTGTCATCCATTTCACGTATTCTGAGCTCACTCAAATGTGCTCACATATCAGGTTTGCCTGGCATCCTAGACAGATTCAAATACATGGAAACCAGTAAAGATATGAGGTTTCTGAGGTTGAACAAGTGCAAGCATGAACAATAACCTGGCTAAAAGTATTCATGTTTGATTGAAGAGGTTGAGGACGGTCTGTGTATTGATGCCAGCACATTTTCTTGAGTTTGTTAATTGTGTGTAGGACACAGTAAATTACAACAATGAATCCTGTCCTTCTTGTTTAATAATCTGACTGAACCAGAATATCTTGTTTTCTGCCCTGTAAAATACACTCAGCGGGGGTTTAGTGAAAACCTGAGGCCCTCTCGTCCCTAAAACAGACAAAACTTCACTCACCTGTAGTAACATCACAGATGAGATCAGTGTCACCGTTGGCGATGATCACCACTTCCTCCTCACACTTGTCTAATTCCTGAATGGGGAGCAGGGTCAGTGGGGACAAGCTCACTGTCTTGGCCACATTCGTCTGTGCAGACGGGGCCTTTAGTTTCCTCTCGGCGTCTCCGTCTGAGCAGCCCTTCAGGGAGTCCACGTCGGGCAAGGTGGAGATGCCATTCTCTATGAGGAACTCCTCGAGGTCCATGTACTCCAGGTGAAAGTTTTCCCCGTCATAAGGAATGGTTTTCTCCCAGATAGCGGGGGTCAAGGCGGCTGAAGGACCCATATCGCTGCCTCCTCCTCCCACCAGGTTGACGGCATCTCCCAGACTCAGCTTTTCCTTGTCGGTGTCTGAAAAACAGGAAAGATGCACATTTAGATACAAGGAATCCATACAATACAAGGATGTCCTCACAATCTTCTGGGAGGACATCAAGACGGTAGCTGCTGGAAAATGCTCACTGTTTAAGGGTGGACCTCAGATTCATCCAATGCAAGATTTATGACCTAATGAAATACGATATAGTCAACACAGTTGGGACTACAATCCCAACACGAAGACACATAAAACAGAGACATTACTTCACCTCGCAGCAACTGACCCTTTTATGCACATTTCACGCAGTTTATTAAATATATACTGTATATGTGTGTAACGTGGTGATTTCTGCCAACAAAAACACACCATTGCAACTAGAAAAGGAGAACTTTCCATCTACACAGTCATTTTTCATAAAGAAATGTCACAAAATGCTGTTTTCAGTCACTTTTCTCTGTTCTATCATATCACCTTTATTCTACATCCAAGCACTTTTCAAACCTTGAAAACACATTTCCAGCACCGACGCTAACCGTGCAGATAGAAATACTGAGAGCTCTCCGGGCAGAAGCCGCCATTTTTAAAAGTATCAAATGTTCCAGAGAGACGCGCGAGCGCAGAGGCGCGCGGACGTTGTGTCCTGAACAACAAGTACGCTGCGTACTAAGTTAGCGTCGTTAAACACGGCGCCGCCACGTCGTTACCCCGGTAATTCTCCGGTGTTTGAGCCCGTTTGGGCCGGCCGGCCGAGCCGGCGCTTCGCCCTTCTCCTCCCGCCTTTTTAACGCACTCACCGTCGTCGCAGTCCAGAATATTCGGCGGCGGCATTTCCATCACCTTCCTCAGAACCCCTGGGAACGAACTCGGCGCCCCCGTGGCCGTTTCCAGTGTGATGATGATGGGCTCTCCCGACATTTTGGC
>CM056842.1:18171535-18224035 GCA_029853015.1 Chelidonichthys spinosus | reverse complement strand
AGTCCAAGTGAGGTCATTCTTTCTGAGCTGATCTAAGAGCTGATCTAAGAGCAGCTCTGGGCAGGACTGTTTGATTTCTTCTATCCAGCGGGGGAGGGAGGAGGCTGTCATGTCACACAGGCTTGTTTTGGGGGCATGTAAGTTATACTTGCATACATTCCACAACCACAGCATCACGTTTTACTCGTTTCCTAGTTTTAAAGGCCCATGCAGGCATTACATTCATAGCGTTCTACCAATATGGCAGACAATATAACAAGGAAGTACAACTCCCCTTGGAAAAATAATAATTGCTCACAATCCAGAAAGTTATTCTGCCCTCTGGTACTTCTCCCAGGGAGGAAGGAGGTCGGCGTCCACCAGGAACCTCTTTCTAAACTTTGTTTCTTCAGAGTTTCTTATGGACTCCATCTAAAGCACTGTGGGCTTGGCACTCCAAAGTTAAAACGTCAGCTTTTAGGCACCGAGCTTCAATTCCATCACCAAGCTAAATTTAAGAGCTGCGTCCAGCGCGCCCATCAGAGAATCGTTCAGTGCTGAAGGAAAAGGAAAAAGTGGTGCCTGGTGGACTCTCCGGACCCGACAGCGCTGAGGGGATTCTAGTTGATCATTTCTTTTAGTCACAGCAAAACTAGGTGAATTTCTGTGGTGGTAATCTGCTGAAGGGGAACCTAGAAGGTGCTGAGTGGAACTCCAGCATGATTTTAAAACACAAAGTCCTTTTATTTCCACTTACAAAGCTCTCTCTGTGTGTTAGGCGGTGCCTGTGATGCTGTGTGTGTGTGTGTGTGTGTGTGTGTGTGTGTGTGTGTGTGTGTGTAGGGGGGGGTAACCATTTAGCAGTGTGTCCATCTGCTCCCACACTGCTGTAGATGTTAGAGGAGGTCAGACCGGCGAGACGACAGACTGGTGTGATGGAGCTGGTGAGGCAGGCCCGTCGCAGCAGCAATCAACTGCCTCTCGTTACCACGGCAACCCTCAGAGATCGTCCCCGTCAGACAACCGCCGGCCTCCCTGCAACGATGCACAGCAGCACAGCTCATCGACCACACTCACCGACAACCAGGAATGCAGGCGGTGACTTCCAAACAAAAGTGTCTTTGTAAAACGAGGTTTTTGTAATAAATGCACTACAAAGAAAACACTTGATAGTGTTATACCTCCTCACCATGCTTTCTGTGTAATCTGCCGTGATGGTGACCTGCTTGTCCTCGGGGGGCGGAGTCACGACAGAGCTATCCATGCGTCGACTCTGATTGGTCAGCTGAAGCCACAGTTCGTACATCTGCTGCATGTCTCTCACTGCGAGGAAAGAGAAGGCCGTTACAAACATGGTTCATGGAGACTGGAGAGGTGGAGAGTTGAAACCGGTTTTAAACGGTCGCCGTTAGAGCTTCCACAGCTCTAACGGCGTCTGGATGACCGAGGAGCTCACAGCTGTTGTTCTTCATGTACGTCCAGACGTCTCTCTCCTCCAGACTGTGAGCAAACGAGCAGTTCCCAATATAGTGGCACTTCTTCTGCTTCATCACATGCACACACATCTGGAAGAGACAAGGTCAGGTGTTAGAGCGAGGCCAACAGCATTGTATTTAATTAGCCAGTGCATGCCTCTAACACCACTTTGTTGTTGATGTTTCCGTCAGTGATAGGTTAACTGTGTTGGTACCAGAGATTTACAGCCGGGGTGAGCTGTGATGTGAGAGGGGAGGAGAGTGCAGGAGGACTCACGTCGTATTGCTGAGGATAGGTGCGGGAGAAGGGCAGAGGCCGAACAACAACCCACTTCTTCTTCTCGAATGATTTGACGAGCAGGACCCGGCGCTCCTTCGTCCAGCTGCAGACAGAGAGGGAGACAAAGGAAGGGGACCTAAAGCCTCGACAACTCAGAAACGGTGTCATCCTTCGGGATGAGGCAGTAGAAGGCCGGCGTATTGCTGTGAGCAGGTATGCATCACCTGTGCCGGGCTTTGGCAGTGCAGTACTTGAGGTTCTTGTCGGGCTCGTTCACCTGGCCTTCCCTCCAGCACTGGCCGCACACAAACTTCATCTTCAGGTTGAGGGGGCGTCCTCTCCTACCCCTGCTCCCAGCCCCCCCACCGGGCCGACGCCCCCCCCACCCATGCCCTCTCCCCCACCTCCCATTCCCCCCACTCCTCCTGCTGGTAAGCTGCTGCTCGGATGGGGGATGTGGATGGGCTGAAACACACAGAAAGGCACAATCAAGAAGGACCTCATCATGCTCTAGATGTGGAGTTCCTCCTCAGGTGAAAGGAACTGGCTGGTTGTGTATCACAGGAAGTATACGTCTGTCCTCACACCGTCTCACTTCCCATTCCCTGTCTCACCTTCTGCTGCTTCTGTGCGTTCTGCTCCAGCCTTTGCCAGTGTCTCTTGGACTCCTGCACCATCTCTTCATGGGTGATACCTGCAGGAAAGACATTCTTTCAGTAAAGCTCCATCATTGAGCCTGGAAAGCATGTGTGTGTGTGGTATTTCCCCACCCGTATCCTGCTGCAGGACCCAGCATTTGAGCTCTATGACGGAGTGAGCGAAGGAGCAGCTGTCCTCGCGCTGGCAGCCGTAGCGAACCTCGTGGCGACACACGTCGAACTGGCAGAGAGGATGCAGCGGCCGCACCTTACTGTAGCGCACGTTGGCCGACCTCACCACGTGCACCAGGCACCTGCATCGATCACAGGACCACCATGAGCTTTAACGTGTCTTCCTCACACTACTAAACCCAAACAAACTGAATTTCAAGACTTAATTTCACAAAATGAAGACAGAAACTCACTTGTTGTCGTCGAACGGGTGTCGAGCTGTGAGGTTTGAGCAGACTGCTAAGTTTTCTTTGCTGCGCTTGCTGATGATGCGTGGCTTACTGTCAAAACATTCCTGGTAAAAGACGAAAGGGATTCATACACAGGGTTCCTCCACCTTCTCCAAAGTCACATTCAAGCACTTTCCAAGCATTTCCAGGTGCATTTCCATGCTTTTCCAGCCCCTTCCAGCTGTGGTAAACTCCATCTTTGTACCAATCCAATGGTCAGTATTCAGTCTACTTATTCTGTCACTTGTTCATCACATTAAATGAGATGTTCTTGTCCTCTAAACAACCAACATGATGTTTGGAGACAGCTTTTTACAGAAGGACCACAAATGAAAGGAAAACTAATTCCACTAACAGATCCACAGAAATATAATCACCAACTATTTTCATCATCTGTTCATCATCAAAAGTCATTTTTCATAAAGAAATGTCAGGAAATGCTGTTTTCAGTCCCTCAGATATGGAGATCTTCTTTCCTCTGTTCTATCATAGATGTCATCACATACAACACACATTTATAGACCTTTACTCTACATCCAAGACCTTTTCAAGGATTTCCAGCCCCGTATGGGCCCTGCATGTAGAGTGTTGTTCAGACTCTCAGTGTCGATGGATCTGCGTCTCACCTCACAGAGGAACATGAACATGCCCATGTGGAGCTGCAGCAGGCGGGTGACGCTGAGCGCCCGTCTCTCGGTGCTGCCCAGTGGATCGAACAGCAGCTCTCGGCTCAGCGCCCCCTTCCTCTCCTGGGTCCACACATCGATCTCCTCCTGGCAGTAAGCAAATGTACAGTTCTCCCCGTACTGGCACTCCTGGCGCTCCTGCACCTCTGTGGAAGAGACGATGTTTAACACAACAGAAACACGAGTTTTTGCCATATTTAAACTCCCATTTGGTTATTAGAGCTTTGTTTATTTCCAAAACTGATTTTCCCACCATCAGCTCTTACATAAATAACACATACTGACCTTTACAGAGCACAAACGCCCCCAGGAAGTTGTTCCGTGCGGGCCTCGGCCGGATCCTCTTCCAAGTGGGGTCGTCTGTGTTTTTGAGGCGGCACAGCAGCACATCCCTCTTACAGCGATGTGCTGCCTCTGGCTGATACTTGTAGTCCATCACTCGTGGACCTGACGAGGAAAAGAAAAGGTCATACAAACCTGTACATGTTACAACTCCTGGTGAGTCAGCTCGGACGTAGCTGGATTCTCACCATGCTCAGGCCAGAAATCACAGGATCACATATCACAGTTAGTGGGCTGAAGAAGACATCAATACCATAACACTGTAAACATTTATTTTATATCTGATCCAACCAACCTATTCGGCTGTAGCAGGCGTGACAGGCCTGCCGAAACTCATGTGTGGCTGCCAGAGGATTCCTGGAGAGCAGAGACAGGTTGGTTCCTGCTGGACCGTTCTGAAGAAGAAGAAGAAGAAGAAGGGATGCAACGTTAAAACGCACAGATTCAGAACAAATAGTACCATGTAAGCAGTTTGCCCTGTGATGATGATGATGTACGGTACTCACTGCATGTGCAGCATTGTGGTTGCGCATTCCAGGGATGAAGCTGTGACACACTCGTCCCCCTGAACACACAGACAGACACACACACACACATGCCACGTTGTTACGGTGCTGACTCACACGTCGGCTGTAGAAATTTTAAGATATATGTGCAACAATGTGACGAGTCATATTGCAAAAATGTATTGTTTCTTTTCCCTTTGTTGTCTGATTTGATTTGAACCATCATAGTAAACACGAACATGTGTAATTTACTTTCACTTTATAAGATTTCTGGTCATTACAGTTTAAAAATGTCATCTCGTTCATCTCAACACGCCAAGAAAACTCACACTACTTTAGACTTCTTTCCCTAAATTAGACAAAAACATATCCATACAGACTTTACTCACCAGGGAGAGTGTACTCAGACAACGAGTCAAGCCCGCCAGCGGCGACTCCCGACTTCCCTTCCCCGTCCGTGGGGAAGCCCCCCAGTGCATCCTGCACCTGCGTGGAGCCCAGAGGCGAGTAGGGCTCCAGAGGGGGGATGTCACTGATGGACGAGCTGAAGAAGGCTGGGGGGAGCTGGGGTGACGGGGCTGGAAGATTTGGTGAGTACGGAGGCCGGAGACCCACCGCCGTGTTGGGGAGGTTGGTGGGGATGGCGCCTTGGACTGGACTCTGGGCCAATAGACAACAAGAGACAAACGTCACCTCATGTAGAGATAACCAAGGGAAGTCACACACTGAGGATCCATTTCCAACATTTCAAACATGATATTAACTACTTCTTATACTTCCAGAGGCATCTCTCAATGAAATCAAGCTGAATGACCAGACAACACCAACAGTTCTGCTGATAAACATGTGAATATTAAAATAACACCTCAGCTTATACGTCCTTCACTCACCTCACTTACTTTCTTGGGGATGCAATCCAGCAGACTGTCTAGCTCGTCCTTGATGACGCTGCTGCATTCGTCCATGTGCTCCGACACGGGGACGGAGTACGGCATGGGGGGCAGGCCCTGGGTGCTGGGGCTCTCCGACAGGTCGGTGCATGGGGACACCACAGGGGTCGCCGGGTCATCGCTGACCGGGATGGGTGTAGCCAACGGAGCAGGGATGCACTGCGCATTAGACAGGTCCGCTGAGGAGGGGAAGAAAACAGCAACGGAGCTCAGGAACTGAATATGGTACACAGATGGGACTCTTGTCTGAGGTAGACATATTCAAGGCGTTCCAGTTGGTCGTACCTGGTCCCAGGTCACCCAGAGATTCCAGCCCAT
The DNA here is from genome assembly GCA_029853015.1 of Chelidonichthys spinosus. Classification (NCBI taxonomy): domain Eukaryota; kingdom Metazoa; phylum Chordata; class Actinopteri; order Perciformes; family Triglidae; genus Chelidonichthys; species Chelidonichthys spinosus. Next base: position 18,218,400 of record CM056842.1, on the reverse strand, counting down.
TGGAGGACATCTGAAGGAAATAACAGACATGATGAGCCTCTCATTCAGTCGCCACATCACAAGCATGTATCACTGCAACAACAACACAACCACCTCTCCTGTGGGTGGGGAGGTCTCCCCATGACTCTCCCCCTCTGAGGCGGTGGACTCCGTCTGTGGGCTGACGTAAGCCTTACGGCCCTTCAGGCCCAGTTTATTGGCCAGATCCTGAGCCAGGTCATTCACCTGCCTGTCCTGGAAGATGAATCACAAAAAAAGGCCCCACTTACCAAGAATACGATTCATTCACTTTGAGGTAAATTAGAACACTTCTTTGTGTTTCACTACTCTTAATTAACCAAAGCACTCCCCATCTTCACTCACTAATTTCATGAGAAGTAGTCTTTAAATTTAAAGTAGAACTTTAAATGTTGATGACTTACGTGTGGTGCAGTGAGGAGACATTTGGTTCCACACTCGTAGGCCTCCCGGATTCGCCCCAACTCCCTCAGACAGATGGCTTTGCGGTACAAAGCCCTGCGGCTGCCTTCGAACACACACAGTGCGCTGTCACAGTCCTGAACGCCGCGCTCGTACTCCCTCTGGGACCCAAAACACAAGATACACGGTAAGAGCCAGAAAGCTTTCACAACTTAAAGATCATTGTATGTGGAACAAAAACACGACTTGAACCGAAACCCACAAGAAACCATCATTTGAATGCAATACTATAGAAGGCAAATTGGGACTATTAAGTGTACACGTCCTATCAGGGGATTCCTAGTTATGAAAGTGGTAGATGGGTGTAAAAACATCAAATAATAACAATGACAGCTTGATAACACAGCCACAAATCAGACCGCATTCAGACTTAAAGCCTGGATTTGACTAAACCATCAGTATATATATATATATATATATGGTCTGCTTCAAAGTTATCACATTTCCTATTAAGACAAAAAAAAGATACTGGAAGCAATTCTATCTTCCTCAGAAGTTGTGGTGCTCTACAATGGAAACGATGGTGTTAATGAAACCATGAACGCAAATAAATGCTTTCCAAAGTGGAGTTGAACACAGAAAATTCACAGAAATCCCTCCAAGTGTGACACCAATATTACACTGTTTATGATGTTGGTTTACTATCAGTTATTGATCTGATGGACATTCCCATTGATTACACATTCCCTCTCCCCCCGTCTGCCTCACCGTCTGGTAGCAGGCAGCAGCCCTGTTAACATAAAGGCTCTCCAGCAGCTCGTGAGGGATGACGAGGGCCTCGGCCTGAGCGTAGCGGGCGACGCTGATCCCCTCGCCGTACTGCTGGGTCGCCTGACGACAGTCGCCCTCCCGGAAGCAGGAATTGCCCTCGTCCAGCAAGTTACACACCAACTGGGTCACGAATGTCTGAAGAGAAGTGTGTGTGTGGCGAGAGAGAGAAAGGTCAGGGAAGGACATCATATGTGTAACATCACTGTACATGCGTGGAAGTATTGTAGGAGCACATTGTTGATAAAAAAGTTGTGAGGAAAAGGATGGTTGCAGACCTCGTAGCTCTCCGGCTCTGGGAAAGGCAACGACGACCTGTGGACACAACACACCGCTGCTTTCACTGCTCTCCAACGGGTATGTACCTCTGCTCATCATACCTCTAGTTTCGTTGTAAATGAGAGATTCAAAAGGCAACAGAGATCGTGTACTCACTGAATGAAGCTCATGGCTTTCTGGATCTCCTCTCTTCGTTTCTGTCGATCAGGGTCCATCGCCTGAGAGCAGACACAAGGTTGATACAGGGTTCACCTTCTCCAAAGTCAAATACAAGCACTTTCCAAGCATTTAAAGTTGCACTAGCATGCTTTTCCAGCACCTTCCAGCTGTGGTAAACTCCATCTTTGTACCAATCCAATGGTCAGTATTCAGTCTACTTATTCTGTCACTTGTTCATCACATTAAATGAGATGTTATTGTCCTCTAAACAACCAACATGATGTTTGGAGACAGCTTTTTACAGAAGGACCACAAATGAAAGGAAAACTAATTCCACTAACAGATCCACAGAAATATAATCACCAACTATTTTCATCATCGTTTAGATAAGATAAGATAGTCCTTTATTCGTCCCGCTGTGGGGAAATTTACAGCGTTACAGCAGCAAGACAGTAAAGATAAGGACAATAAATGATAAACATGCATTATAAAGAAAAGTACAATATAAAAAAGATATTAACACTAAGATTATATAAAGAAAGTTAAATAGAGTAGAATGTATAGTGTACATAATAGACAATTTCCACAATATATACAGAATAATAATAATATAATTTACATTATAGACGGATTGAGCATATGATATGTTTACACACTTGTGTAAAATAACAGTATATTCAAGTCATTTTTCATGCAGAAATGTCAGAAAATGCTGTTTTCAGTCCCTCAAATATGGAGATCTTCTGTTCTATCATATATGTCATCACATAGAACACACATTTCAAGCACTTTATTCTAAATCCAAGCACTTTTCAAACCTTGAAAACACCACACTAACATTCAAGTGTTTTCAAGGATTTCCAGCACCGTAGCGACCCTGTTATCTACACATGCATTCTGATGGCTGAGGTTATATTCTGCAATGAAAAAATTAACATTTGCAAAGAGCTGCTAACTGATGAAATTCGTCCTAGATGAGCCAAAAGGCCTGCCATCGATCCTCGGACTTGCGTAAACAACCGTCCGCCACTGCTTACGGCTAGCCCCGCTAGCACTGTGTGGTCCGAGATGACAGAGTGGACGAGTTTTTATGAAGACATGTTTGGGTACGTTAGCTTCACAGCCAACCCGCTAGACACAACACCGTTGGGTTATCTGCTCATAACGTCAGTGTAGCTAATGTTGACGTTAGCTGGGTTTCTCTCTGATAGTTAGGATTAGCAAAGTGACGCTAATTTAACGCTACTTACTGCGCCTACATGCTAATAACGGCTAGCGCTTAAAGAAATTAATGCAAATTTAGCATTTATAAAATGTCTTCGAAGTCCCGAGCATTGATTTCTTTATTTTAAATTTAAAATTATTGTGTAGCTGACATACAGGGCTACACTTCTTTAAAGACCAGTCATTATCTAATGCCAGTTATTTGGCTAACTGGTGTGTTATCTAAACACTACTTATAAACCAGCGGTAATTAGCAAACATACCAGTTAGTTGGCTAACATACCAACTACTAGTTAGCCTACTAACTGGTATGTTAGCCTACTGACTGGTATGTTAGCCTACTGACTGGTATGTTAGCCGACTAACTGGTATGTTAGCCCCCAGCGAACGTAGCACGGACACTCACCGAGTCGAAGTTACGGCTCTTTTTCAGTTAACACACTTCGCTTCACGGCGACAAAGTGGGGATGAATCGCCAGCCAGCTATCAGTGAACGTCCCGGCGCATAGTATCTGTGAATACGGAGTCCCTGTCATTGGTGTGCGGACGGAGGAGCACGAGTTTCTCTCTGCGCTACGAGCGCTGCTGCTGGATGTGATGCTCCGTCCAAATTAGCGCTAGCTTTTAGCGTGCTAACTGCTAGCCCGAGTGCAGCAGCATCGCAACAAGTTTCCGGGAGAATTGCGACCGCCGGCCAGAAGAGGGCAGCAGATTCACCACACTTAATAAATGTAGCCAAAAATCAACATTTGATTGGATTATTCTTCTGAAAAATATACTTATCTGAATAAACTTTCTGAAATGATCGACTTCTCCGAATAATGAAATACTACACTAACTAATTATTATATATATATATATATATATATATATATATATAATATATTTATTTATATATATATATATATATAATATTATATTATATATATATGATATATATATATATATATATATGATATATATATGATATTATTTATTTTCTGACAGTGGCGGAAATGAGCTTTTATATAGAACGGACTCCAGAAGTGAAAGAAGTAGAAATTAATGTATTTAAAAACATTCACGATATAACATAAGAATGCAGTGAAACAGATCCAAACCGGGAAAGCGCAGTTTCTGCTTATACCAGCAGATGGCGGTAAAACACTGTCGATCCACTTTAACTGAACATGACACAAAACAGCCGAAAAAGAAAGTGCGGTGGCGTGACGTCACGCGGTTGAGCAACCGGCGCGCAGCGCGGAAGAAGAAGAAGGAGCGCGGCGTGTGTTCGCTAACGTCTCCGTGGAAGTCGCTCTTCGCGGTAAGATCCGGTTCTTCAGTGTTGTAAGACCGATAAACGGCCGGGAGACGCGGGGAGACGGTCTACGAAGACCGGACTCACTGGGACGTTATGAACGTTATGTTGCATGTTTCTCATAAGCTAGCGGCGGGGCTAAGTAGCTAACGTTACCATGAGTGCTGTTGAGAGCGAATGACGTCACCGGTGTTAGGCAGTTTGTTGTGAAATCATCATTTAATGTATATCTCGATTCTACTCACATATGTTGAGAATTGTGTGACGCTTTTTTGTGGGCGTGTCTACAGAGTCACCATGGCCTCTGATGACATCACGCGGCTGGCTGAAGCCCTTTCCCAGACCCACGTCGGGGACGGAGAGCTGAGCTATAAAGGTCTGGGTCTGAAGCTGGACCACGCAGAATCAGGTCAGACCCCCTGTGTAACCCGGGACATGAGTAGACCTGAGCACCTGGTCTCTCTCTGGACCTGACTAGCTGGTCTCTGTGCTTTCCAGTGGAGGATCTGGTCCGGGAGATCGAGCGGTACCCGGGTCTGAGAGCTCTGCGTCTGGAGGGGAACACCGTGGGAGTGGACGCAGCCCGGGCCATCGCCAAGGCTCTGGAGAGCAAGGACCTGCTCCAGGTACTGGCTCCCTAGATCGTATCCATGGTAACCAGACCTACGATGCTGTTTTAGCTCCTCCTTCCCGTTTAATTCTCTCCGTGTCTTTCAGAGATGCTACTGGAGTGACATGTTCACCGGGAGGCTACGCTCTGAGATCCCCACAGCTCTGGTGAGGATTTAACTCAGATTACAGGGTGCCAGATATCCTTGAAAACACTTGAATTTAGTGTGGTGTTTTCAAGGTTTGAAATAAACTGCTCCAAACATCATCTTGTTTAGAGGACAATAACATCTCATTTAATGTGGTGAACAAGTGACAGAATAAGTAGACTGAATACAAATATGGAGTTTACCACAGCTGGAAGGTCCTGGAAAAGCATGGAAATGCACCTTGAAATGCTTGAATTTGATTGGAGAAGGTGGAGGACCCCTGAAATAAGTTGTATACGTTTGGGGTCTGTGATGCGGGTGCTGTTCATCCTGCAGCGTCACACGTTTGTGTTTCCTGTGCATTGGTCAGAGGTCCTTGGGCAGTGCCCTGATGAGCGCCGGCGCCCGGCTGACGGAGCTGGACCTGAGCGACAACGCCTTCGGACCGGACGGGGTGAAGGGGATCGAGCAGCTGCTGAAGAGTCCGTCCTGCCACACTCTGAGGGAGCTGAGGCTCAACAACTGTGGGATGGGGATCGGAGGGGGAAAGGCCAGTGGGACTGACTTTAAATCATACTTCAGCTCCTCACGTTGTCCTCTCGCCAAGGAAACCACAGACGTATTTCACATGTACGATGAAGCGTGTTCTGGGAAGCATCACGCTGCTGTGTGTTTGTGTAGATTCTGGCTGAAGCTCTGATGGAGTGTCACAGACGGTCGTCAGCTCACGGAGCTCCACTCAGACTGAGAGTGTTCATCGCCGGGAGGAACCGCCTGGAGAACGAAGGAGCAAGCGCCCTGGCCAAGGCCTTCCAGGTGGGAAATAAATATAAAAACATATATTTTTAATGCATGGACGCTCACTAGACTGCTGATGAAGCCTTTCATCAATAATTACTCAGGAGTATTTACATTTACATTTAGTTTCCAGCTCCTGAGGATTTGGGGTTTTTCTGTTTTCATATCACTATATTTAATATCCCTCCCTCATGTCAGCTGATGGGCAGCCTGGAAGAAGTCCACATGCCCCAGAACGGCATCAACCACGCAGGCGTGATGGCGTTGGCTTCCGCCATGCGACACAACCCCGACCTCCGCGTTCTCAACTTCAACGACAACACCTTCACCAAGAGAGGAACGCTGGCCATGGCTCAGGTGAGTCCCGCTCACGCCGCAGCGTGAAAGCAGCCGGCTCACGGCTCACGGCTCCTCCTGTCCCCGCAGGCTCTCAGGCATCTCAGGAACGTCCAGGTGATCAACTTCGGAGACTGTCTGGTCCGCTCTGAAGGAGCCATCGCCCTCGCCGCCGTGCTCAGGGAGGGACTGCCCATCCTCAAGGTCCGTCCTCCATCAGTCTCCCTCTGCTGTTTCCTGCCTCTCCTGCAGGCTGATTACAGCAGTCTGGTGTGTTTTCTTACCTTCAGGAGCTCAACCTGTCCTTCGGGGAGATCACGGAGGCGGCAGCTCTGGTGGTGGCTCAGGCCGTGGTGGATAAACCCGAGCTGGAGAAGATGGACATGAACGGTAGGAACTCTGGAGCTGATGTTAGATGAGAGGTTTCCTCCTGAAACACGGCTGGTTCTGAGGGGTCGGCGGTTCAAATCTGATGCCTGACCCACGTCATTTAATGCTCTCGTGTGTTTCGGCATTGAAGAAGGAAAATCTCTCACGTGTGACCAACAGGAAACTGTCTGGGCGAGGAGGGCTGTGAGGCGTTGAGGGACGCGATGGACAGCATGGACAAAGGAGACCTGCTGGCGTCACTCAGGTAAACGTGTGTGTGACGAGGGAATCCAACCAATAAACACACAGCTTCTATCTGACCAGCCTGTTGATTGACACTCCACTGCAGTGATGATGAGGGCGAACCTGATGACGAGGACGAAGATGAGGAGGATGACGACGGTAAAGACGACGACGATGAAGAAGAAGACGGTGGAATCATCAACGAATACGGAATAGCAAGAGAGGATGAGAGCCCAGTGAGTGAACGTTTAAAGTCCTTCTTCTTCAGCTGATCCCCTCCTGTGTGGTGGTTGTGTGTCATGTTGGCGTTGTGTTCACCTTCAGGCTGACATCATGGCGTTCCTCTGCTGCCCGTCTGCAGAGAAGCTCCTTCAGCTGGGAGACAGCCTGCAGCAGCAGGTAGGACTATAGACTATAACAACATGTCATAATATATGATGTGACCTGTTCAGTGTCCACTCACAGAATCCATCGTCTGGTGTCCCCAGGTGGATCCCTCCGACCCTCACACGGCCGCTGAAGTGCTTCTGAAAGTCGCTTCCCTGTACAGCGAGGAACCCGGGACCAGGACCGCGGTCCTCCAGACTACTGGTGAAGAGGATGCTACTTCATATGAAGCTGTTTGACCCCCGTTGACCCCTGCTGTCTCCTTAACCGACCTGCATCTCTGTCTCACAGACGCCGTGATGAAGAAGCTCCTCTGTGGCTCCGCCCTCCAGTCCTACTGCTTCCTGTCCACGCTGCTGGTCCTGATGGGACTCCTGAAGGTACGACCTATCTCTGTAGGCCTTGGGGGTCTACACAGGGTCTCTGTAGGCCTTGGGGGTCCCAAAGCTTAGTTTAGACCATGTTTTTTCATCTCTATGCTTTGATATTCAGTGATGTGATGAAACGTTCTCTGCTGTTTCAGGGAGAGGGAAAGATGAAGAAGGTGTCGCTGGTCCCGGGTCAGCTGCTGTGTTTGGAGCACGCCGTCCAGCAGGAGTACTTCCCTCAGCACCACGCCTCGCTGCTCCACACCTTCATGTCCAGGTAGGAGCTTCATGAACATGAACATGAACATTTACTGCATGAACATTCGGGAGTCAACGCTTCGTAACGTTCTGCAGGAACGCTGAAGCTCTGGAGTCCTGCAGCAGCGCATGTGAGAGTCTGACGTCCACGCTGGAAAGAAGTGCCACTGATCCAGCATCAGGACCGACACTGGGACACACACACACACACACACACACACACACACACACAGAGGGAACCTGTACACTTGAACCACTTAACGTGTCTCCACTCCTGATTTGTATATTTTATGAAGATAAAAGAATGTCTTTTAGTTTTTATTTTTCTACTTATGCTTGTGAGTGACTTTTTTTTAATTTTATAGAAAATTAATAATACATGAGGATACACTTTGGGTTAATGTGTCAGGGATGAAAGTGACCTGGAGTGGAGCTAACATCGGCCGGTATGTTGAGCAACGTGTTGCTCTGTAATTCATCACATTTCTAGTTTCAGAATGACGTAATCTCTAGTTAATCTGGTTCCTCACATCGTGACGTGTCGGTTTCCAGGACTCATCCTGATAAACAGCTTCACTTCTTCATGGAAACCACAGAGAACTGAAACACAATCAATCAGTTCAAATAAAGACTTGATTGTTTTAAATGCTGTGGGTTTTCTTTCACTGTTTATTTGACGAAGAAGGAAGAGCTGCTGCTGTGTTCACCAGACTGAGGTTGGTGACGTCATGGAGCACTGATCCTCTCAGGATGCTGTTTGTTCTCCTCCCATGTTGATTTGAGGTCCGTCAGAAACTTCTCCGAGTCCACCAACCGCGTGTTAGTGTGGGAATGAAAGCTTCTGTGTGAGTGATTTCGAGGCGAACTCCTCCTTTAACGGGCTCCGCGGAGCAGCGCGCAGACCCCGAAGGTGGGAGGCCGGTGGAGGATGAAGGGATGAACGGAGTTTGTTTTGGATGGGGGACATCCAGGGGAAGAGCAGAGACCGTGAGAGAGTCAGGGCCAGTAGACGAGCCGCGGCGGGCTGAACGGGACCACGACGGAACCACGACCAGAACTACGACCGGACCACGGTGAGTCTGCGCGTAAAAGGGGATTCTACTACTGTAAGGTGTTTACATATCCAACAAATACGTGTATTACGACGGTAATAACGTGTGGTAATAACAGATGAACACTTCGGCGCATTAGAATCTCCAACTTGTTTAATTGTCCAATCACGCGGACGCGCTGCGACGTGTTTGCGCATCTCGGTTAACCGGAATAAACGGGTCGTCTGATGAAGCACATTGAACCAAACACTGTCTAAGCTGGCGGGATTTAAACGAATGCAAAGCTGGTTTTATTAGATATTTTGTTTGTTTCCTCCAAAAACGTCATTAAACCAACATCCCGGTTTTACGCAGAGGAGCGCGTCGAGACGGCGGTCATTTCAGGGAAACATCCAGGACTAATACTTGTAGTTCTGGTCGTTTTCTCACCGTGCTGCCGGCGGACACACGGGGGTTTCATGGGCGGGGGGGGGGGGGGGTGTTCTGGCGGAAGAGCGGCGGGGAAGACACTGCGCGTCTTTGTGCGCCGGCGGCTCCTCTGCGGTCTGTGGGGGGGGGGGGGGGACATTCCTCCGGCTCCGGTTTCCTGGCCCCCTTTTTACCGTTCAGGGGGTCTAGCTGCTAAAACGTGACGCAGGTTTACCGTAAAGCTGGATGTACATGTACAACTTCACTCTACAGGTGATGAGAATCAGGTCTGGTCTCTGCGGGATCTGGTCTCTGCGGGATCTGGTGCGCCAGCATGGAGAGCTTCAGAGTGGAGCTTTCCGCGTCCATTCCCGCAGATCAAGACTGTTGATCCCACATGGGAATGTGGTTTTAGGGCATTCCAGTGAAGACTGGGCCAAAGCCACTAATCCTCCACAGTACAGGAGGATGCAGACATTGTTCTCTGACAGACGGGTTTCCAGGCTGAGGTGTTGGAGTACTGTAGTAGTACTGTAGTAGTTCTGTAGTAGTTCTGTAGTAGTACTGTAGTAGTTCTGTAGTAGTTCTGTAGTAGTACTGTAGTAGTACTGTAGTAGTACTGTAGTAGTAGTACTGTAGTAGTACTGTAGTAGTTCTGTAGTAGTACTGTAGTAGTTCTGTAGTAGTTCTGTAGTAGTACTGTAGTAGTACTGTAGTAGTAGTACTGTAGTAGTACTGTAGTAGTAGTACTGTAGTAGTACTGTAGTAGTTCTGTAGTAGTACTGTAGTAGTTCTGTAGTAGTTCTGTAGTAGTACTGTAGTAGTACTGTAGTAGTAGTACTGTAGTAGTACTGTAGTAGTACTGTAGTAGTACTGTAGTAGTTCTGTAGTAGTTCTGTAGTAGTACTGTAGTAGTACTGTAGTAGTAGTACTGTAGTAGTACTGTAGTAGTAGTACTGTAGTAGTACTGTAGTAGTTCTGTAGTAGTAGTACTGTAGTAGTACTGTAGTAGTACTGTAGGGAAGGTTGCTAGTGAGCTTCACATCCACAAGTACTCCAAACATGTACTCAAGTACCAATAAATACAAAACATACAAGTATAAAAGCAACAACCGTAAAACTTGTAATAGAACGCCCCTCTGTAAATTAAACACCTTCCACACATTTACCTTCTAGTCCCGGTGTAACTCGTATAACATCGTTGTACTAGAGCTCATCTATCAAGTGTTCCAAAAACATCCTGCTTTTATTCTCTTAACGAGGCTTAGCGGGGCAGAATACCTCAAATCCCCCCCAGCTGGGCTAGTAGTCCTCGTTGCTGGGCAACCAGGCGTTTCTCCCTCTCCGACTGTCTCATCACAACGACCTCAGCGGTGCACCTGGAGGTCCTCAGCTCTAATCCCCCGAGCTCACCTGTCGAGGGTGAGCAGGTCATCAGGGAAATACTGGCCTGTGACTTTGCCCAGTGGCCTGCGTTGTGGGAGGGGCCTCTGCCCCCAATTATATGCATTAATGAATGAATTAAATGAAGCAGATGTTAGATCAGGTTCACACAGCTGATTAGATTACGTTATAAAATGTAATGCTGCAACGTTTCAAACCAACAAGGAGCTTCAGTCGAGACCTTGAACTCCTCCTGATTGGGTGAAGCTTGTTGTCTCCTCTCAGATGTTCTCCCAGCTCCGAGATGACACCCTCTGGGTGCTGCTGCTCCTCTGGGTCCCGCTGGCTCACACAGCCAGATGTCCTCAGCAGTGTGTGTGTGACCAGATCCAGCTCACGGTGACCTGCACCCACAAGAACCTGACCCAGGTCCCTCCGACCGTGGACGAGGTCTCTCAAACACACACACACACACTTGGATTTAGAATAAAGTGCTTGAAAGTGCTTGAAATGTATGTGATGACATGCATGGAAATGCACCTTGAAGTGCTTGAATTTGCCTGGAGAAGGTGTAGAAACCCTGAATATACTGATTATATGTACATTTAGTTCCCGTCTCACGTGTGATCTCTCCTTGTCAGATCACGGTTAAATTAGATCTCCGTGGCAACGACATCCAGGAACTCCCGACCGGAGCGTTCAAACACACGCCGTACCTGACTCACCTGTCGCTGCAGCGCTGCAACCTCCGCAGGGTGAAGGAGGGGGCTTTCCGGGGCCTCGGCCGCCTCGTCTTCCTCAACCTGGCCAACAACAACATCGACATCCTCTACCAGGTTCAGTGAAACGCTCGCGACCCCACGACCCTTGTCCACCGGTCAGTGCAGCACGTTCACGTCTTTAAATCCCACAGGAGTCCTTCGACGGCCTCTCCTCGCTGAAGCAGCTGATGATCGACCGCAACCGCGTGGAAGAGATCCAGCCGGGAGCGTTCTCTCAGCTGGGCTTCCTCAACCTGCTGTCCCTCACACACAACCAGCTGGTCTACATCCCCAACATGGCCTTCCAGGTACCCAGAACCCAGAAGGCCAGCTGGTCTACATCCCCAACATGTCCTTCCAGAACCCAGAACCCAGAAGGTGCTTTAAGTTGACAACCCGATGTAAAGCCCAGCGTTTCTCCCTTCAGGGTTTGCAGAACATCAAGTGGCTCCGTCTCAGTCACAACTCCCTGAACTACCTGGACACCGAGGCCTTCGCCGGTCTGTTCACGCTGACCCGCCTCAGTCTGGACCACAACGAGCTGCAGTTCTTCCCCAGCGAGACCATGACCAGGTAGGCTGCATGGTTAGGGTTATAGAGAAATAACAGAAACATAAACGTCTCCCTTCTGTGTCCAGACTGCCGGAGGTGACCCGCCTGGACCTGAGCTACAACCCCATGACCTACCTCGGGGAGGATGTGGTGTCCATGGCCAAACTGACCCACCTCTTCCTGGACCACATGTCCCTGCAGGACATGTCCAACACGGCCGTGTCCAAGTCCCCCAGCCTGGTCCACCTGGACCTCAGCTACAACCAGCTGCGTGTGGTCCAGCCCTTCTCCGACGGTTCCCCCAAGCTGGCCCGCCTCAACCTGTCTGGGAACCCGGTCTACTGCAACTGCTTCCTGCGTCCTCTCAGGTCCAGCAGACCACTTGATGGATCTCAGACCGACGAGGCCCACATAGATATTAGTCCATCTAGTGAAAGGTCCTCTTTGTTGACTCTCCTATCCCCTCGTCAACAGGGAGTGGTCGATCCGGAGCAAGGTAAAGCTGATGGGGACCTGCGGAGGACCGGCCCACATGTCCGGGGAGACCCTGGAGGCGGTCTACCCCTCCGAGCTGCGGTGTCAGAGCCAGGAGGCCATGCTGAAGGCCGAGTACGAGGAAGCCATCCGGATCACGCCGCCGCCCACGCAGGAGCCGGTGAACAAGGTCAAGTGTCCCGCCAACTGTGTCTGCGAGGTGAGGGGCTCTGGGGGGTCTGGTGGTCTCCATCAGATGGTTTCAAGTTCCCAAGACTTTAACCTGCATGGCATTCTCAAAAAGTAAAAAATACCATAAATACTTCCTGTCCTCCCTATCCTCCATGTCCTCCATGTCCTCCCTATCCTCCATGTCCTCCCCTTCCTCCCTATTCTCCCTATCCTCCCCATCCTCCATGTCCTTCCTATCCTCCATATCCTCCCCTTCCTCCATGTCCTCCCCTTCCTCCCTATTCTCCATGTCCTCCCTTCCTCCCTGTCTTCCATGTCCTTCCTATCCTCCATATCCTCCCCTTCCTCCATGTCCTCCCCTTCCTCCCTATCCTCCATGTCCTCCCCATCCTCCCCGTCCTCCCTGTCCTCCCCATCCTCAGGCGGAGACACATCACTCCTCGTGTGAGAACCGCGGTCACACCAAAGTCCCTCACGGTTTCTCTCCCAACACGCGTCTCCTGGACCTGCGTGGAAACCACTTCCATTATGTCCCTAGCAACAGCTTCCCGGGGGTCGCCCAGGTCGTGTCCCTGCACCTGCAGCGCTGCAAGATTGTGGAGGTGGAGGGCGGGGCTTTCAGCGGGATGAAGGGGCTGATCTACCTGTACCTGTCGGAGAACGACCTCACCTCCCTCAGCCCTGATGCCTTTAAAGGTCTTTAATGAAGCTTTACCGTTACTCCGGTTCGTCTGCCAATGAGTTTAATTCTATGATCTGAACTTGCAGGCCTCCCTCAGCTGACTTACCTCCACCTGGAGAAGAACCGCTTCACCGGTTTCCCCAAGGGAGCCTTCAAGCTGGTGCCCAGCCTGCTGGCGCTTCACCTGGAGAGCAACTCCATCCCCAAGCTGGAGGCGGACATCCTGACCGGGGCCGAGGGCCTCCGAGCCCTCTACCTCACCGGGAACGCCATCGCCCAGGTGTCCCCCAGGGCTCTGGAGCAGGGCCACGACCTCGACACGCTCCACCTGGGAGGGAACAAGCTGAAGGAGGTTCCCACCGAGGCGCTGAGCAAGGTGGGGAACCTCCGGGACCTGAGGCTCTCCGGGAACGCCATCCGCTGGGTGGGCTCCAACGCCTTCAGACCACTGGAGGGGTCCCTCAAGGAGCTGTATCTGGACAACATGGGACTGGAGAAGGTGAGTGGGCACATGTGCTCCATCATGCACGGATCACGGAGGTCTGTGGATTCAGGTTAATTCATTCTGACCTGTGCTCCAGATGTCGGAGACCTCCCTGGCTGGTCTGGGACCAGGACTGAGGAGTCTCTTCCTGGAGGGCAACCAGCTGGAGGAGGTGCCGAACCTTCACCCTCTCACCTCTCTGGAGGTCATCAACCTGGCCGACAACCCGCTGATGTGTGACTGCCCTCTGCTGCCGCTGCGCATGTAAGACCATCAACAAGCTTTAAGCCTGACAATATGGATTCTTCACTGATATAAGATCAGTGTAGACCCAACAAATTCAAAACTTGAACACTTGATTACACTCTTTGTTGTAGCTTTGCCCTCATACACCGGGTTCCTACACCTTTTACAAATTCAAGCACTTTCCAAGCATTTCCAGGTGCATGTCCATGCTTTTCCAGCCCCTTCCAGCTGTGGTAAACTCCATCTTTGTACCAATCCAATGGTCAGTATTCAGTCTACTTATTCTGTCACTTGTTCATCACATTAAATGAGATGTTATTGTCCTCTAAACAACCAACATGATGTTTGGAGACAGCTTTTTACAGAAGGACCACAAATGAAAGGAAAACTAATTCCACTAACAGATCCACAGAAATATAATCACCAACTATTTTCATCATCTGTTCATCATCAAAAGTCATTTTTCATAAAGAAATGTCAGGAAATGCTGTTTTCAGTCCCTCAGATATGGAGATCTTCTTTCCTCTGTTCTATCATAGACGTCATCACATACAACACACATTTCAAGACCTTTAGTCTACATCCAAGACCTTTCACACCTTGGAAACATCACACTAAAATTAAAGGGTTTTCAAGGATTTCCAGCACCGTACGAACCCTGGATATATTTTATTTTTGGGCATTTCCAGTGAAATCTTCGTATCATTCCTCTTCCTCCAGGTGGATTGAGAAGGTCAACCTGAAGGTGCGAGCCACCTGTGCTAACCCCCCCGAGCTGCGAGGTCGCAGGCTGAAGGATGTCCACGTCTTCAAGGCCTGTCCTGGAGGGGAGAGCCTCCCCCTCCCCCCTACGCCCCCTCCGAAGCCCGCCAAGGCCCCCAAGGCCACCAAACCCAAACCGATGCACCTCCACAGCCTCCGACGGGTCAAGATGCTCAAAGCTAAGTCCAAACTCCGCAAGAGTCCGAACACGAAGAAGCTCACGGAGAGACGCGGCGAGGCCTGAACCTGGACCGAGGCCTGAACCTGGACCGAGGTCTCGACTGTCTAAAGACACGTTTTGTGTTTTTTTGCAGACCAGAACTATTTGCTGTAGTTGAAAAGGTAAAAGAAAGAAGAGATTCCCTCCCCGGCTCCCCCCCGTTAGATGAACGTTACCGGCTCACCCTGAGAAGTTTTAGCATCTGATGTCGTAACCTTTAGTTACTTGCTTTCTGCTCGTTCACCACAACCCTCAGAATGTACCGACAAGACAACATTCATTTCTTTTAATCATTTTCATATTTACAACATCTGGATATAAAACAGGAACAAAAAATAAAACCTTACAACGAACCATTGTGTCTGTTCTGTGAACCCAGAATGACCTCCAGTCGTATTTACAGGTTTTAATGTTTGAATATGTCACGTTATAAATCTAAATTTGTGAACGTGGAGAAAAGTGAGGTAGGTTGTTTTTGTCCTTGTGAACTCCAGTCAGGATATTATGGAATATTAAGTATTAAAGTATGCATACATACATACACACACTCCTGGTGGTGGAGAAGTCTACCAGTCCTGATCCAATTCAAAGTGTTTAAGCCCAAGAGACCGACAGGAAACGTGTAATGTCATACATGTCAAGTCTTTTTGCCTTTTATTGAGGGAGTGAAGGAGATGACAGTTCCTGTGATTTTATCTGACTAACAGCCTCAGTGTTTACTGTCCGCTCTCAGATCAACCAGCAATGAAACCTGAACTTTAAACCACCAGATGTTAGAGGGTTCTCCTGCTGGTGGAAACTTGCTCCTCACATCCCAGCCTGGTTCTGCTTCGTCTCCCGGCTCGTCCTCCAGCTTCCTCTTCCTCCCCCCAGCCCTCTAAGACGTACTTGTCTCTGCCGATGTGTCCTGCTCCGCGTTGCTCTCCGAGAGCTCGCTCTCGTCTCCGGGGCCCAGCCTCACTTCTCCCTCCTCCAGAGATTCACTGGTCTCCATGGCTTCCTGTGCTGTGATCTCCCTGCTGCTCTGGTCTGGAGGCTGACTCCGCCCCCCTCCCTCCTCCTGTTTGATTTTACCCAGCGGGACTTGTGGATTGTTGCCCGGTGGATTGATCGGGGTCTCCATCTCCATCTCCTCCACTTTGACCTGCACAGCCACGACTTACAGACAAGCAGGACAGAGAATCACCAGAATGATCCCAGGAAAAGGACAGAAGGACGTTAGTCCACTTACTCTCCTCCTCCTCCGGCTCAGCCTTGGGCTGGATGAAGGGCACTGTCGGAGGAAGACTGTGGTCCTCTGGTCCCGGAGGACTGACCGAGTCAATGAGCTCAGGCTGACCAGGATCCTCCTGAACCTGGTCCTGAGAGAGCCTCTTCCTGGCATGCTTCCTTCCTGTTTAACAAAAGGAGATGTCAGACAGATCTATAACTATAAGACAGAAGAATAAATCAGATTAAACGTTAAAACGAGCGATGTGATGAAGTTAGTCAATACTTACTCCTTTTCCCAAAAATGAAGGTCTTGGGTTTCTTGTTCTGTGTCCCCGGGTTTTCCACATCCACTGGAAAACAGAAACCCGGATCAGGACCGTTTTCTGTCTCATCTAATTATCTTTATGTGATTATATTTAAGAGGCCCATGAAATCAGAATAAACCCTACAACACCCAGTGAGGAGGTGCGTACCGAGTCCCGGAGGCGTCTGGAGCTGGAAGGTCATGAGGTCGCACCAGCCGACGGGGTAGATGTCGGGGGACTGGTGGTCGATCCACTGGTCAAATTCATCCTCCCAGCCGTCGAAGTGGACGAGCAGCAGGCGGCCCACGCAGCGCTTCACCGTGGCCACGCAGACCAGACGGGGCTCCATCAGGTCCGCCGCCTCCAGCTTCATGTTGGGGGAGAAGCCGTGCCCCGGGTAGTCCTGCAGGAGAACACACACAGGGTCACATGCTGACGGGTGAAGTCTGATGGATGGCCGGATACGACGGGCTTACAGCGTTGAAGAGTCGAGCCGGGGCAGCTTTGGCTTTGCTCTCCTTCAGGTATCTGTCCCAGGTGAAGGTCTGAGGGTCATAACCTGGAAACACACACAGGATCTCCATGAACCGACATGCTCCAGTCATCAGGGTTCCTCCACCTTCTCCACAGTCACATTCAAGCACTTTCCAAGCACTTCCAGGTGCATCTCCATGCTTTTCCAGCCCCTTCCAGCTGTGGTAAACTCCATATTTGTACCAATCCAATGGTCAGTATTCAGTCTACTTATTCTGAGATGTTATTGTCCTCTAAACAACCAACAGGATGTTTTATTCACCTTGAGGCACCGTGAGAGGGATGTTGTTCTTCCTGCAGAAGTCTACAGGAAGGATGGCGTGCGACGAGGCGTGGTAACAGAAGCAATCGGAGCCGTTGTTGGACGCCATGCCGTCGATTCCCACCATCAGGTAGCCATCGAACAGCACCTGGGGGGGGGGGGATCATACAGGTGTGTTTCACGATAATACACACATAAAAAATAGTTCTCATTTATCTAATTTACTCATTCCTAAATATAGAATATGATTTACTCTGCCCTCTTACACCTTCTCCCCGTTTGTCCTTTCTGGTATTATTATTCTAATGTTTTATTGGGTTTCCTTGTTGTCAGAGTCTCCGTCTCACCTTGTTCACCGTGGCCACACAGATGCTCCCCAGGTTGAGAGGATCGATGGCCTCCAGCTTCATCCCTTCCTCAAAGAAACCTCCGTCCATGTAGACGAACCGCGGCTGCAGATCACAGGGAGGACGGTTTCCATGGCGATTATTGTCACATCACACAAAACATGCCCCATTCATTTAGTTTATGAAACCATTCCTTTTGTCTACTTTTGCTATTTGATAAATTATTTCTTGAGAAATCCATTT
This sequence comes from Chelidonichthys spinosus, assembly GCA_029853015.1. Classification (NCBI taxonomy): domain Eukaryota; kingdom Metazoa; phylum Chordata; class Actinopteri; order Perciformes; family Triglidae; genus Chelidonichthys; species Chelidonichthys spinosus. The sequence goes on along the minus strand of CM056842.1, from coordinate 18,200,557 downwards.
TTCTCACCTTTTTAAAGAGCAGGAAGGAGCTATCACAGTTACCCTTCCAGATTCTGGAGGCCGTGTCCACGCTGCTTCCTGTCAGTCAAAAAGGAGATTTGTTTCATGTAGAAAAATACTCCAATTAAGAAGAAAAGAAGAAAAGAACCAGTTCCATTAACATCTGTGAGATTTACATGATCCTTCCTCATTTCTGTACTTTTAAAATCACATCCTCTACTATATTCCCCCTGCACCTTATTCAAGCATGTTACTCCTTATATACCCTGTCTGTCTCTATACGGCATGGTTTAAATCCAGCGTATGGACATAAAGACGAACCCTACCGGGTGCTTTGATGGCGTGGCCCACTCTGCTGGACCAGCCGATGGGGTGCAGGAGGGAACTATACATGTGGCACCAGAAGTCCAAGAGCGTGTTGGCGATGGCGTCGCGTTGGTCCTCGTAGACCAGCCGTAGACGGCCCCCCTTGATGGACTCGATGGTGGCCAGGCGGGTCCGGCTCACGTGTTTGGGGTCCACCACCTCCACCCGCATGCCTACCCTGAAGGAGGTCCTCATGCTCTCGGCCAGCTAGGGAGAGAAGATTCCCTCAGTGTCACTTCAACCCTTGACATATAGATGCATGCTGCAGTCAGACTCACCTTCAGGTAGAAGTCCACAGGGAGCGTGTTGGCCCCCACCAGCTTCAACATCAGATACTCCTTCCAGTCTGAGATGTTCTGCTTCACATCTGCAAAACTCACAACGTCTTCAAATTAGCATTAGGGTTTATCGAGCAACAACAAAAGACAACAGGTCATTTTCCAGTCCTCAACAAACAAACATAACAGAAATCAAAGGAAATGTCTAATAATTATAGTAGGAAGAAGAAAGGAAGGTGGTTATAATGTAGCTCAGTCATTTGGTTCATCAGGCAGAACATCCATCGTGTCATTAGAGATATAAACCGTCTCCTGTGTTCAACGTTCTTTGGGGAACCTCAGCTTCTCCAGCTTCACGTTCCAGAACGTCCTCCATCCATTCGATGGGGGCAGGACGTGTTTCCAGATTAGGAGAATCAGGCTCTAGTATGACGACGGCGTGGGTCAGGCGTGAGCGTGAAGACTCACCTTGCGGCGGCACCAGCAGCTTGCTGGTCATGGCGCACCATCCGATGGGGTTCAAGTCTCCGGAGACGAGGCTGGACCAGAAATCCCGGCTGCTGTCGTGCTCGAAGCCTTCGTATCTCAGCAGGACTTTGTATCCTGGAGAGACGGGACGGAGAGAGCTGAGTTAGTGCTGCAAAACCAGCAGGTAGACACTTCTATTGGAGATCAGGCTGCAGGGCTTCAACGTGAAGCAGCTTCTTCTGGTTATTATTTCATACTACGCTGGGGATTTACACGTTTGATTAAGTCACCTTGACTCTCGGAAATGAAGGTGGATTTTTAAGGTTTCTGACATTTTACAGACCAAACAGTAGATTGAGTTTTTGAGGAAGTGGCTCCCAGGCAGCCTGTGTCCTGATGTCGACCAACACTGGCACAGAATGCTAAATTGATTTTGCATTGATCTTCTCATCTTCCAACCATTGAAAGCACTAAACACTAGGTGTGTCGTCATACAGGGAGCCGCCTGCTCATCAGGATCTAAACTCAACTCAAGCTCTATTCCTCGACACTAACTGCTGCTGTGGTGTGTTTCTGGATCGTTGTAATAATCGCTGTCGCCTCTAGGGGGTGCTGCTGAAACCTACATTAGCTTTGTTATAGATGATGTTAAAAGGTGTCCAGAGTTTTCATGTAAACAAAGAAAAAGTTAGACTTAGAATTTAATGTTACTCATCACGATGCATGGAAGTCATCCTCGAGCTCTCGTCAACGGGTTGAAGTAGAAAGAATGTGTCCCTCATGTACAGTTAGCAAAAGCAGAGTTCAGGTATTTGGGATTATTTACATCCATAAGCACTCTTCTTCTTCTTCTTCTATGTCTCTGCTGGTGCAATGCAGCAAATCTTGGCACATTTACCGGCTCCTGCAGATGAGTGGAATGGTGGGAAATAAATGTGCATGGCCTCCCGGGACCCCGCTCAGAAACGCAGACCCCATAGCGCCGTTACTGCTCATTAAACGACACGTGTACACACCTGCGATCTGGATGACAGTAGCGATCCAGTAGACTTTACTGGGCAGGACCGCGTTGGTGTTCAGGACCTCTACCTTCATGCCCACAGTGATGTCATCCCACTGGGCACACAGAGGAGCCTGCAGGGTTTACACATTCACACCTTCATTAGGATTCATTTACATTTACATGCATTTATTCTCAGGACAGTTTCCTCCTAGTGTTTTTAACATTCTGATTATTTTGCAATCTCATATTCTTAATAATATGTTGTATTGAAGTCTTTTATGTAAATTGGCATTATTGTCCCTTCAGTAACACTCAAAGGTAAATCCCAGTACATGGTTCATCTGTGTGTGAAACCTTCTAAATACTGGATTAGACTCACGTGTCTGAAGCAGGACACGGAAGCAGCCAGAGACGTTTCCTTCTCCAAGTACGCGCCCCACTCGAACCCCGACGCCCCTGAGAGGACAGAACAATGTGCTGAATGCAGTGTTCTTACACTCCCAACCAGCTGCAGGGATCAGAGTCTCTGCAGGATAAATCAGTAGGCATGATGATGTATTCAGAGTGGATATACTTGCATGCATGAACGTCGTGTGACTCACCGTTGAGGCTGGTTTGGGCTGGAGGGGTTTTGTTGACTTTGTTCAGCACCGTGGCTTTCTTCGACGGGGGTCGGCCCTGAAGAGAGACGCACAAAGAACGTTCATCATATCAATGAGATTTTATATATGTATGAATATCTTTGGCTGTTGGACTGCAGGTCAGGTCAAACAAGCAGACTTTGTGACTTTTTGAGGTCATCAAAGTGCTCTGTGGAGGGTTCTCTTTAAGTTAATCTTCAGTCATTTTAGACCTATTTAACAATATATATATTATTTTTATTTTCTACATTAAAACCCAATAGCTTTTTCTTCCTGGAAAACAAAACCTTACATCTTCTAGTACCAACCAATAATATCAAAACATCCATTAATCTGCAACCTGGGCTCTGCACAGACCTGGAGGAGGTTTTCTGGGGTCTCATTTGGGTAGAAAGTGAACAGAAGGATGTTTTCACCTGCAGGCGAGCCAGTATGGAGGACTTCTTGGAGTTGGATGAATAGGAACGTGAACAGGATATACTGCAGAAGCGCTTGGTCTTTGAAAAGAAGGAGCTGATGCTGCCGGTGGTGCCACACATCTCACAGACAACTGTAGACACATTCATACATTTAGTATAGAGCGTTTTATTGACAGTGCCCTGGGTTGCTGCAGATGGGAGTTTAACTTCCATTATAACCTGTGAGGACAACATAGATCTGTGTATCTACCCGGCCGTTCTTCGGTGGTTTTCCCTCCCCACTTCACCCCTCCTCCTCTCGGATGTTCTTCCTCAGCATCAGTGTCATCAAACTGAATCGGTGCTATTTCATTGGATTCCGCCTGTAAAGACAAAAACAAGCTGTACTGACTAGAAAGCATGAATGTGATTTCACATCATCCATTTTAAAAGTCTTGGTCTCTGCAGGTCACCGCGGTAACAGCGACTCACCGCCGCGGCGTGCTCTCTGGGCTCAGCCGTGATGCCGCGGCGCTGGATGGCCGGCAAGCAGCTGCTGCAGCCGACGCCGTCGCAGGAGAAGCAGTGCAGCCGGACGAAGACGGTGGGAGCGGCCCCCGGCTTCAGCTTCAGGGCCCTCGACGGCGGTCGGGGCTCAAAGTACTCCCTGCCGAAGTGCTCGTTGCAGAGGTGGGAGTTCGGCGTGGCGACCCACTGGACGCGTGTGCGCTGGACCTGCTTCTCCCATTTACGAAACTCCTCGTGGTCTTTGGGGAATTTATACAGCGTCACACCGTCTTCGGCAGTTTTGCCACACCCGTAAGCCACACAGTGGTACGGCATCCTGGGACCAGGACCAGCAAGGCTCCACAGCAGGAGGAGGACCAGCACAAGGACCTACTGCCAACGCATCCTCCCTTCAGCTGATGTTGATTCTGAGCTCTGCAGGGGAACGGGATGGTTGTAAGATACCAGGAGCTGGAATATAGTTCACATCATATTCATGCTGGTTCTTGGTCTAATATAATAATCAGAGTTCCTCCACCTCCTCCAAAGTCAAATCATCATCATCAAAAGTATATATATATATATATATATATATATATATCAAATGAACATACAAAGGTGCAGTTTCAAAAATAGAGTTGTAAAGAAGGGATAAGATGAAATTTAATTGTTTAAACTTCTTCAGACATGTTAATAATTGATATGAGAATATGTTTCATACTAGCTTTTCATTTTGTTTTACTTAAAGATTTAATTTATTCAACTTCTGTTTTGATGTTTTTTTTCATGTCTGAAATAATTTTTCATTCATTTGTTAAACGTAGAAGCATTAGTTTAATAGCGCGTACATAATAAACATTACAGCTAAAACACACACACACACACACACACACACAAGTGTGGCTAGCTCCATGCTACGTGCTAGCTAGCTGCTAACAGCGCCACTAGCACCGTTGTCCTGTTGTGAAGCTGTGACGTATGACTTACGGGTTTAAGTGTCTACTTACATGTCGGATAATAAAACTGGAATACAGATGCAGAACCAGGAGGATCCAGATGTTTGTTATCTTCGAGTGGAGCTAGGCTAGTAGACCCACACCGTGTTGTGGTCGCCGGCTGATGACGTCATCGCACGTAAACGATGACGTCCTCGCAGTGGCAGGGTTCGGGTTAATTATTATATATTATCCCCAGTTTTATGTTGAGTCTGATTTGCTGTTTATGTGGAATTGTCAAATAAAGTTTGCTAAAAAAATAAAAGATAAAAAAATCCTGCAGTGGTTCCTTAAGAACCGTTCTAAAGTACTATTTGGGATTTAATAATTACTTACTTCACAAATGAAGATTTCTGAACACAAAACACATGACAGAGTCGCTACAGCAAAAACAATAGTTTGATTCATTTTTCATAATATTTCATGGTTCCGTCTGCACTCATGTCAAGGTGTGCTTTCTTTTTAATAATTGTAATAATTTGAATATGTTAGTAAGTATGTTAGGGTTTGGACAACCAATCGTTCAATGGAATGAAAAATGAAAATATGGAATAATTTGTCAATACTACAATAATAAAGCTCCACTTTAACAAACTACAGCAATACAATCATGCTTTAACATTAATGCATGAGTAACCTCATAAAATCAGATTTTTCTGGGGGACCGGGACCTGAACCAATGCAAATACAATAATACACATGCATAGAAGTTTAACAATACTTGGTTAATTTATTCATAATCAAAGAAGAAGGCAGTGAAGGCGGTTGTTTCTGTATCAGTCGACATGTTTGTAGTCGTTTACTCGACTTCCTTTTATGAAACCTTTGAAAACCTCCAGTACTCTGTCGTAATGAATCTGCCATACTATCATATTTATAGACGTACCATTCTCTTTGTGTGCTGTGTATCTGCACGTTGTTATTTGTGACTTTGTAAAATTACGTTTTCTGTATTTGTTGTATTATTATATTTGCTGCTACTAAGATAGTGAATGTCATGACAGTCTGCTTATTCGGTGAATGGGCTGGTGCAAGATTCAATTGGTTCTTAGACGGCAGGAAGTCTGGATTGGCAGCCACGCCTCCTGCCCCTCTAGTGTTGCACACCGGAGTCCCCCAGGGCTGTGTGTTCGGCCCCCTCCCTTACACGCTGTACATCCATGACTGCAACGCCCAACATGAAGAGAACAAACAACGAGACTTCATGAAGAACAGAAATCAACAATCTGGTGATCAGAGAACAAACCTCCTGCTCGACTTCAGTTCAAACCAACAAGCTGATTGGATGTGATATGGTCAGTGATATTGATGACAAGAGGTGCCCGCGACGACACCCACCCAGCCTGTTCAGCCTGCTGCCATCTGGCAAGAGATGCACAAGTATCTTCAGATTTAAGAGCATCTTTTATCCTCAGATAGTGAAATTCCAAAATTCATCCTCCACCTACAAATATAGTATATATTATTTATATTTCTATAACTATAAACTTCATGTCCTTGTGCAAACCTGTCGTACAATGACGCTACATAGACCTCGTACATCAAACTTCATGCTTAGCTTCAGTTGTTTGTTCCATCCATTGCTTCCAGAGTTTAACACATACTTTGGTACAGCTTTGGTTCATTTGTTTTAGTCTCGTTGTCAATTTCTTTGATTAAAATCTAAATCCAGAACACAGGATTGGGAACTGCCATCACCCCAAAATGGCTTGCCAGCTCGGTCAATACAGAAATCAATAGACAACAACAAAATCTAATCAAATCTAATGATCTACCTCCGTGGTGTTCAACGCTTGTTGACATCAGTAAATGTTTGTCAAAACAGAAGGAAAACTGTGTTCTCGATGAAGACCAACTGAGAAATGTTCTTCTACATTTATGAGAAATGTTTTTAGCAGGTGATGCTGATCACTGGCAGAGAAGTGTTTTATCCTGGGGCCCCCTAGTGGGATAATCCAACTTTTAAAAAGCTGTGTTTTCATGAATCCTGCAACCTGAGGAGCATTTCTCAGTTACAAGGATTTGACTATGGCTCATATTTTAAATATATTGTCACCAGTATCAATTATGACAAATTTATGGTGGTAAAATCACTGTGACAGAACCCCACTTTTTCAGAATCAGAACAAGCTTTACAGACCAACGATGAACATATGAAGTACGTGACTTTGTTTTTTTTGTTTATCTCAAAATGTACAGGACAAACAATGACCACATGCAGTGTATAGCCATTTAATAACTCACCTGCATATACAGTCCCCAAAAGGCTTGGATCAAACAGGTTAGTGTGTTGAATTCCTTTACACTCTCAACACCTGATCCACCTGATTCACTGATGACTGCACATAGTTTTGATTTCTTCTTTTACAGCAGCAAATGGACTTTTACACCAGGATAACTACTCACCAATAAGTAACCGAGTAAAGGTTGGTGGCTGATTTGGGTGCAGGAACAAGACAAGGAGAATATTTTGTCATTGGAGCAAAGTTGCAAGCCTCTGCAGGAGAGTCAACATTGCTGGGTGAGAAAATTCCCTTCTTCGGTATGTCGTGAGATCATGCATTCACATGCATGGAATCATCACTTTCCTATGAAAAAAATAATAACAATAAAAAATACAAAAAATTAGCCAGACAGCATAGTCTTTCATTAACTGGATATTAGAAAAAAATTCCACCAAGACATTCTAGTTTTCAGTGAATTCTTTTTTATAAATTGCTGCAAAACTGATTTGCAACCAGATTACTTGCATTTAAGATAACTTTTAAACATATTCCTAACTTTTAAACTAAACCTCACCTAAAAAAAGCAGAAGTTCAGGGTTGCTGCATGGACACTTTTATTTTATTTTTCTATATGCACTGAATGAGCATTATACTTTTATCAGCCCATTGCATATTTTTCTTCTTTATTATTTTGTAATATTATTGTCCAACACCACCGACATCATTTTGCATGCATGGAACATCACTTTCCTATAAAAAAAATAAAAATAAAATAAAAAATAAGCCAGACAGTATGTTAGTTATGGAGGAAAAAGTTCCACCAAGTCTTTCCAGTTTTCAGTGAATTATTTTTAATAAATTGCAATCAGATTACTTGCATTTAAGATAACTCTCAAACATATTCCTAACTTTTAAACTAAACCTCACCTAAAAAAAGCAGAAGTTCAGGGTTGCTGCATGGACACTTTTCTTTTCTTTTTTAATATACACTGAATGAGCATTGTTCTTTAGTACCGTTGCATAGTTTCTGCTTTATATATGTTTTTATTATTATTTGCATCCCCTCATGCTTACCCACCACCACCACCGCCGCCACCAACCATCACTTCGCAGGCAAACAAGCGCCTTCAGCCCGACATTATCTCCATCCAGTCCGCTGGAAAGGAGGTCGAAATGACGGATGCGACCACGGGAGAGAGTGTATGTACCTCCGAGGAGGCCGTGTAAGTTTAGGAGGGGAAGCCTGCGTTGTGTCTCCCTTCTTTTTTACTTTCACCGACCCCCTCCTCCTCCTCCTCCTCCTCCGCTGGCAGAAATTTATAAAGAACAAAAAATCCGCCGAGGGAGGGAGGGGGGTTGATATACGCCGAGGCTGAAATCGAGAGGCGAACCCAGGGAAAGAGGAGTAATTCGCACACGGGACTTTCCCCCTCTTAGTCCCCCAAAAGGAGGGGGAAAAGTCGCAATATTGGCACCGAAAGGGAATGAGCTTCTAAGGGCGTGAAAAACGTCCGCAATTGTGGAGACTTTATATATTTTTATTTCGAAAAAAATATGGCCGAGAACGTTCTGGACTCTGGCCCGCCTTCAGCCAAGAGGCCTAAACTCTCGTCTCCGGCACTTTCCGCCTCCGCCAGCGACGGAAACGGTGAGTATTTCTTCCACGATATCATTTACGGTGTTATTCGTTAAGTCGGCTAAGTTTTCCCGTCGCTTGGGTTCACTTAAAAGGGGCTAGAAGACGCGGGATTACTCTTCTGTTTTTGTCGTTAGCTTTTTTTGTTGCTAACGTTAGCTTCCTAGTAGCTCGCATTTTTTTGCTAACAGCCATTTTAGCCGGAGGTTAGCTCTGTTAGCATCGCGGCTAACGCTAGGCTAACTAACCCGAATGCGGCTTCCCCTCAAACGGACCCGTGTTTTCTTTAATGGCTGCATTAAGCGGGGCTGATAATAATAATAACATCCTGAATATGAATAATAACATGAATAATAATAGTAATAAAGCTTGTTGCCAAGCCAACTTCGTGGTGAAGTTGTTTATGCTTTTACAGTTGTGCCACATTGACAGGCAGCTACAGAAATCATCTTTTATTAAGTTTTTTAATATAAAAAAAGCTTGAAGCGTGCTTTTAAAAGCGGCTGTGCTGCCCCATCATAACTCGGAGACCCGTCCCCCTCTAAACTAACGTTAGCTGCCGTGTGTGGAGGCTGGCAAACGGCGGGGGACGGCTAGCCGTGGCGGTGGAGACGACTTCGGGGCCCACATGTCCGACTTGATTTGTTTAAAAAAATACCATTGTTGGGTTTGTGTTTATCGTGTGTGTGTGTGTGTGTGTGTGTGTGCGCGCGTGTGTGTGTGTGTGTGACAGCAGCTGGAATAGTGGCCAGCACAGCGCCATGTCCTGCCATTAAAACCCCCCGCGATATCAAACCAGCGAGGCAAGTTAGCTCCAATCACCAACAAAAAATCACCAAATCATCCGGTTTTTGTTTTTACTACAACAAACAACCGATGTTAGGGGGGCTTGCTAGGGGGGGCTTGCGGTCCCAGTTCGGCTCCAGGTTGTGTGTCCCGGTCCCGGGTCTGCATCTGGACTTTTCTACGGTTCAATCATCCAGACGTTGCACACATTTTACCCCTGCATGCTGTATGTGTTGCAGTCAAGACATGGATCTGCACATAAGGGCTGCAAATATGTATTATATGATATTATATTATCATCTGAGATGATCTGTGTCACAGCCATGCATATAGGTTTATAGTTCAGAAGTAAATGAAATTTAACAAATTGAGAAGATCTGTATGATAAATTGGTTAAAACAAGTTTGCATACTATTTGCTCCGTGCATGAACCTCCAATATGCATGTTTGTAAATGTTTGCTGCTGATATTAGTTAATTCTGATTTAGCGTAGTTTCAATTCATTCACGTTAATCGGAGAAAATAGCCTAAATTAGATTCCGTACTTTAAGGGGAATTTTAAGGAGGGGGTGTTGTGTTGTTTGATTGGCTGAGCTGTGTGTCATCAGACTCGGTGGATACAGATTGATGTGTGAATGTGCGTCTCCACCAACCTGAGCTCCATTTTGCGTTACTTCTACATCGTCCATCGTCTCCTCGTACAAACCCGTCTGTGCAACATGTTGAATCACCTTTCTGGTCAGCGATTCTCCCTGAGCAGGCCTGTGGGCGTGTGTTTGTTTGCATATATGTTTGTGCGTGCAGCTTGACACACACACACACACGTTCTCCTGGATTTGATCTGAAGTTTAGTGCTCAGTGGTTTTGATCGTATGTTATTCATTTCTGATGGGAGAAAATTGTTCGTACACCTCGAACAGCTTTTTTTTAAATGTCAAGCATGCAATTTAATTTTCACCCAGTCATGCTGGAAAAATGAAGGATTACAGCATTTGAACATGGCTCTGGACATTTGTCTTCCTCTCACCTTTCTCCTGCTTTGGCTCCTGTGCCATGTGACTCTCTCTGCCTAAACTTTGCATTTCTTCTTCCATTTTTAGATTTTGGCTCGCTGTTTGACTTGGAGCATGACCTCCCCGACGAGCTCATCAGCTCTAATGAACCAGGCCTGGTCAATGGTGGGGATCTCAGCCAGTTGCACACCAGTCTAGGAGGGGGCCCTGCAGGGCTGGGTCCTGGAGGAGGCGGAGGAGGAATGGGACTTGGCCTTGGCGGAGGCCAGGATGCGGTGGCCAAGCACAAACAACTGTCCGAGCTTTTGCGTTCAGGGGCGCCCACCTCGACCCAACAAGGGCACCAAGGAGCCATGGGCAGCCCCGGAGGCCCCAGCGCCATGGGGCAACACTTGGCGAACATGAAGGCGTCCCCCGGCCAGGGGCCTCCGCAGATGATGGGGCAGCAGCAGCACCTCTCCCCGCAGCAGCAGGCCACCATGATGCAGCAGCAACAGAATGCTGCAGCTGGAATGATGGGTGGCATGAACAGGGCCATGATGGGTGCACAGCAGAAAGGCAATAACGGACAGCAGCAGTCGGGCATGATTGGGGGCCAAGTGATAAACGGCTCCCCCAGGATGGGTTTTGGGAATCAGGGGATGGGGGGCAACAGCAACCTGTTGGCTGAGACCCTACAACAGCAAGGAGCTGGGGGCCAGGCTGGCATGAGAGGCCAGCAACCTGGAGCCATGAACAAGGTAGGGATACCCTCAATTATAGACATTTACTTATTTGCCTATGTACATAGTTTAACTTTGCATATGCATCATATTCATTAATTTTCAAAATGTTTGGTGGACTTTTTATACACTTAAAAAGTCTGTATTTCAAGTACACACTCAGTGTTGTTCTCCTCGAAGTCATTAGTAGAGCACACCGTATCTCCCAGTTCATGCTCAAAACCTTTACTAATGCACAAAATCGTACTTTTTAAACAGAAAATCGAACTTATTCTGCCAGGCGCAGTTATATAATTTATTAAAGGCATCATTACTTGCATTTCATCCTATTACTCAGTTTAGTTGATAACGGCACATTTCTGTGCATGGTTGATTATAGATACAGATCTTATGTTTATGTGCAAAACCTCTTCACAAATTGTATCAAGCTTGAGTTTTTTCCTGAAAACTTCAGCTACTTTTCTGCAGGCTGTAGTTTTTGCTCTCCATCCTGAAAGATATACTTATTTTCTATAAAACCACAAAGTAGTGCTTTGGGCTCATGAATATATCTTATGTATTTTAACAACCATGAGCGACGCACAGCACGCTTACGCTCGCTCTGCTTGTGTGATTGACAGTTCCAGTGACAGTAATGTTGTTCTTGCCGTGGTACGCTGCTGCTGCTGCTGCTGCTGCCCTTAATGAATGTGGTGGAAACACTGCTGTTAGCCATAGAGATCAGAAGCAGGGAGAGGGTTTCCAGGTTAGGTATGGGGAGGAATGAAAAATGCCATAGACCAGGCAAGGCAACGAGAAGAGGAAAAGACTGTTGAGTAATAAATCAGATTATATATACATGTCAGATTGCTGTTAATGCTCTGCTGGCTAAGTTTTGGGTTGCATGGGTTTTAATGAATATTTTTAATTATTTAATTACACACTACTTGGTGCTGTAACCTGGTTAACTGTTTTATAAACACAGTACAGGGTAACGTAGTTGATCTGAAGCAGTAGAAAGCACAAGTAGGAAGAACATGCTCTTCTGGGGGTCGAAAACGTTGGCTTTGATGGAGGTCATGGTGTGAAGAAATGTGGTCCTTGTCATTTAACAGCTCGGATTTGAGATCTTGGGGAGACAAGGGACAAAATAAAAACATGATGCAATCACTGATGAGTGCAATGTGGTCACAAAACAGTTAACTGTCGTCATAGTTTTGCCTGATGTTTCCTACGTCACTGTTTTCTATTCTTCATCTCTTCTCACTTTTGCCTTTTTTTTTACTTACTTTTTACTAGATGGGGATGATGGGGAACCCAGGGGGCCCCTTTGGAGGTCCATATGCAGGGCAGGGGAGTCAAGGGCTGGGAGGTGCAGGGCTGGGCCCTCAGCTCCAGAACAAAGGTCCCATGGCCAACAGCCTGGCCCAGTTCAACGTGGATAAGAAGAACCAGCCCATGCAGGGAATGGCTGCCATGGTAGGTCATTAAATACACTCTTAAAATGTTTGTGTCAGATCCATAATGAGCTGTACTATATAATCCTTTCTGCGTTCGTTTCCTCCCTCCTACTCACTCACCTCTAAATGAAACGCGGCCTCCTCTCCCCTCTACTCTCCGTCACCTTCTGCCTTCTTTTCTGTTTATTTACTGCCTGTGTCTCATCCACGTGTCTACTTCACTTACCAGGGCTCCCAGCAGTCACAAACAGGTGTGGGCGGTCCCTCTGGTGCACCTGTGGGAGGAGCCCCAGGGATGGTGCCCAACGCTCAGGCAGGTCTGGGCGGTCCAGGTACCCAGGTCTCTGCAGCAGCGGCTGCAGCCGGAGCGCCACCCACAGCCGACCCTGAGAAGCGCAAGCTAATCCAGCAGCAACTGGTGCTCCTGCTTCATGCACACAAGTGCCAGCGGCGGGAGCAGGCCAACGGGGAGGTCCGGCAGTGCAACCTGCCCCACTGCCGCACCATGAAGAACGTCCTCAACCACATGACTCACTGCCAGGCTGGCAAGTCCTGTCAGGGTGAGTGGAAGCAACGCGGCGTGCTCCTGCACTCAACAGATAGTAGCCGTTATTTTATGGTTTTATATTAATAACTGCATGCTCAGGGATGAGGTTCGGTGTTGACACTGATTTTGAATACTGAGGTTGACGAGCAAAGAGACCACACTGTTTTACACTACAACGAAGCTTTATGTCACCCAATGCAAAAGATGGAGGCAATAGACAATACTTGTTGTATATTTCTACTTTTACACTAAAATAATATAAAGATACGGCATTAGGTTCACGATGGAACGGCAGGTGTCTCTAATTTTAATCTTTTTTCCAATGACTTCCCTTGGTATCATTCCTGTTCTCCTGCCTCTCTCCCCTCCCTAACGTTTGTTTCCTGACTCTTCCCGTCTTTCTGCCCGTCCTTAGTTCCTCACTGTGCATCATCGAGGCAGATCATCTCCCATTGGAAGAACTGCACGCGACACGACTGTCCTGTCTGCCTGCCACTGAAGAATGCAGGAGACAAGAGGAACCCGCAGTGTGAGTGTCTGTATCTGACCAAACATCGTTATACACCCTTCACACTGCACAGTATTCCTGAATGATCCATCATTGTTATATCAGTGTACATGTTTGAAGTGGAAGTGAGCTAAACATTATCTATCTATGAGTTTTGCAGCCACAGGGTTTTCTTATGCTGAGTTTTTTTTTTAATATGTATATATTGTGTGAAGAAGACGGGATGCATTATTAACACTCTCCTGTCCTGGTGTCCTCACAGCTCTTCTCAGTGCGGCGGCTGCAGGTCTGAGCAGCTCTCTCGGGCCCGTACCTGGTGGCCAAACAAGTACTCCCAACCTCAACCCGCCGAGCCAGATCGACCCCAGCTCCATAGAAAGAGCCTACGCAGCCCTGGGCCTCACGTACCAGGGCAACCAGATCCAGACCCAGCCTACCCAGCCCAATATGTCCAACCAAGGCCTGCAAGGCCAGGCTGGCATGAGACCGCTGAACCAAATGGGTGAGTTAACACTGCACACATACTCCCTCCTATTTCCATAGCCCAAACAACAAATGTATTATTATTATTATTATTATTATTATTATTATTATTATATAGAGTATTATATCCAGGGTTTGTACAGGTGCTGCATGGAAATGCACCTTGAAGTGCTTGAAAAGTGCTTGAATTTGACTTTGGAGAAGGTGTAGGAACCCTGTGCATAATGAGTTGGATGCTTTAAGTTGACTTGTGTAGTCATGTATTGCCATAAGGAGCTGACTAGAGGGCTCCAGGTAAAACAGCCCAGTAGATGACGTCTGATCAACACCTCAAGAATATGCTGTTGATGCCATTCAGCTTGAATGCATTACAAAGTGCATGTCCAAGAGCAACATGTATAAATAGAGAACACAAACTTCTTATGTCCCGTCCTTTCCATGTGTAGGTGCGAATCCTATGGGAGTCAACGGAGGCGTGGGGTCTTCCCCTCAGAGCCAACAAGCCAGCCTGCTGCAGGATACTATGATGCACCTCAATGTGAACAGCCAAGGGTGAGAAGGAACCCAGGCGTGCCGTGGCTCACACACACATCTGTGTTTTTTAAATCATTTCATCATTAAAACGATGCCCTCCTCTCTCTCCCAGTCTGATGAATGATTCCGGAGGGCTCGGCTCGATGCCCACAGCAGGCCCTCCCTCTTCCTCCGGCATGAGGAAAAGCTGGCACGAGGACATCACGCAGGACCTACGAAACCACTTGGTACACAAACTGTAAGTATTCAAGAGGAGGGTTTAATCAGAATCTTGTATTTCCAACAATATGCATATTGTATGACTGGGAAAGTTATGTATATGTCTGCTTGGATTTAAAAAAGCTCCGTTAAGCTGGCTGACCTGCACGTAACTTCAAGTAACATTAGTAAGCGCTGGTGGAGAGACGATGTCTTTCAGGAACAGTAAATGTCCTCCTCTTCAGTGGGAACGCATGGGCCTGCTGACAGCTGTATTAAAAAAAAAAAAACTTTGAACGAAAGATTAATTTGCTGACTACAGATAACGTTAACCACCATGAACACCAAGGGTATGACACACTCACTGGGTAGTGCCTCTCAGTAGTAGAGCCGCTAGCACAGGTTAGCACACGCTTAAAGAGACTCCAAAACGACACTGTGTTGAAGCAATACTTTGACATTTACATTTTGCAACTCCTTTCCTCCCTCCTCTTCCCTTCTTTGTTTGTCCTCCCACCCACAGGGTTCAGGCCATCTTTCCCACTCCTGATCCTGCTGCTCTCAAGGACCGGCGAATGGAGAACCTGGTGGCCTATGCCAGAAAAGTTGAGGGAGACATGTATGAGTCAGCCAACAATAGAGTAAGTCGATGTGTTACTCAGATCAGAAGGGAGGGAGAGACTGCTGGGAAGTTTGCCTGTCATTTAGCAGCTGTAGCCACATGTTCTGTCTGAAAAGTAAAAATCTGGAATTAGATAACCGCTTCCTGTTTGTAAAACTAACATGTCAACGTTCCCGTAGTTGTTGGAGGGTCCTTCTAAAGTAATTATTCTACCCTTCTTATACAGGCTGAGTACTATCACCTGCTAGCGGAGAAGATCTATAAGATCCAGAAGGAGCTGGAGGAGAAGAGACGGACCCGGCTCCAGAAGCAGGGTCTGGGTATCGGACCTGCCAGCATGGGTCCGTCCCCCGCTGGCCTGCCTCCAAGTGAGTGGACATGCAGCACAGATAGGTTTGGATGAGCTGATGTCACGTCGGACTGCACAGGAAGGATTATTTCATCTAGGACTTTCTGGCATTGTTTTTTATCTGTTTTTAAGTGTTATGTTTTTGTTGTCATTTGCCTTCATTAACGTAAAGGACAGTGGTTGAGCAAAGGGTCACAGGCTGGACTTGAACCCTGCTTGGTTAGGTCATTTCACCTCTAACCCCCTCTTAGCTTGATTTTTCTTCTTGATGTCTCTGTTTTACAGATGGTCCCCTCCCCGACCCATCAATGGTGCGACCGGCCGGACCCAATCAGATGGTCAACAGAATGCAAGGCCCAGGTAAAGTACCAACCAGGACACATGATTTAAATGTTTATGGTGTTGCACCACATGTTTAACGTCACACATTTACACAACGACATGGAAACTGCATATGTAGAAAATGTGATGTTTTCCACATGTTATCGGTATCATAACTGTCTGATTTTTCTCAGGTATGAATCAGTTCAATCAGATGGGAATGCAGTCTATGGGCCAGAGGTCCACACCCCCCCTCCCCTTAGGAGCATCTGGCAACCAGGTCAGTCCTGAGGAGGCTCCTTGTATCTCGTATAGCTTGATTTAATGTGCCCATAATCACTGATCACACAGTGGCTACCAGAGTGTATTGTTGGAATGTTTTCACAGAATCATGCATATGAAATAGTTCTACAATTTTTACAAGCTAGATGACAGAAATGTAACTTAAACCAGTGGAATGGGTTTTTAAAACCTGTTTAAAACCCTGCCCATCCCCGTTGATGCCTCTAGATGGGAATGGTCGGACCCAGGATGGGGCAGCCGAATGTCAACCAGCTGCAGAACCAGTATCTGTCCCAGGGACAGTTCCCTGGATCAGGAACAGGTGTTGGACCAGCTCAGCCTGGGATGGCCCAACCTGGAGCGCAGGCAGGCATGGCACAGGTGAGCTGGCCTAAAGTAATTTTCCTGTTAGACATTAATGGAAGGTGTGTGTGGGGGGGGATGTGTTGACCAAACATTTAACGGTATCTTTAACTGACCCCTTCTATCCTCAGACTCAGATGGGCACGCCTCCCTCTCTTCCAGTTGCTAGTCCTCTAGCACAGCCAGGTTCAGCCGGTGGACCCAGTGGGGTCTCCTCAGTGGGGCCCATGGGTCCTCAGAGCCTGGGTGGCGGTGGTCCCAACCCGTCTGTCGGAGCCCCTCCTTCCTCAATGACTCCACCCAACACAAACCAGCAACCCAACTCCATCCCCCATTTGGCAGCCATGCGTGGCTCGCCCTCCCCCGCTCATAGCCGATCTCCTACTCCTCACCAGACGCCCCCCAGACATGCCGGGTCCCAGACCCCACAACCGCACACCCCCAACGCACCGCCACAGCTAGGTCCACCTTCAGCCCCTCAGCTCGGTCAGGGCCCCGGCTCCAACAAGCCCCTCCAGCAGCAGCACATGGGCTCCTCTGGTTCCACCACTCCATCTCACCCTGGAATGGCCTCCAGCTCCACGCCACACGGTCCTCAGCTGCCTCGGACTCCGGTCAGTGGGATTTCATCCATTACATGTTTACACTTAGATGTTCAGATCACAGGGTCCGTACGGGTGCTGGAAATCCTTGAAAACACATTTTAGTGTGGTGTTTTCCAGGTTTGAAAAGTGCTAAAGGACTAAAGGTCTATAAATGTGTGTTGTATGTGATGACATCTATGATAGAACAGAGGAAAGAAGATCTCCATATCTGAGGGACTGAAAACAGCATTTTGTGACATTTCTTTATGAAAAATGACTTTTGATGATGAACAGATGATGAAAATAGTTGGTGATTATATTTCTGTGGATCTGTTAGTGGAATTAGTTTTCCTTTCATTTGTGGTCCTTCTGTAAAAAGCTGTCTCCAAACATCATGTTGGTTGTTTAGAGGACAAGAACATCTCATTTAATGTGATGAACAAGTGACAGAATAAGTAGACTGAATACTGACCATTGGATTGGTACAAAGATGGAGTTTACCACAGCTGGAAGGGGCTGGAAAAGCATGGAAATGCACCTGGAAATGCTTGGAAAGTGCTTGAATTTGACTTTGGAGAAGGTGTAGGAACCCTGGGTTTGTCCCATGCTTTACTGTTGAGCTGCTCAAAGGTTGGCCTTCATCTTATCAGAGTAGAATCGTGCCTCACGATGTCGTATTCACTATTTCTGTGCACCTGAGTTTGTTGCTTTGTCTCCATAGTTGTCCCAGAAGGGCTCATTCCAAGTGGACAATCAAGCCATGACTCCGGCCTCCGTCAGCAGCCTGGACACCTCCTCGCAGCAGCCGCAGTCCAACGCCTCAACCACTAACGTCGACCCCAAGATGGAGGTCAAGCAGCAGGACGAGGAGGACGAGAGCGATACCGGCAGCTGCTCCAAAGGAGGGAAGCTCGGCAACATCAAAACGGAGGAAAAGCCCGTCAAGTTGGAGCTGAAGAAGGAGGAGTGTTCTGGAGAGGGAGGTAAAGGTGCTTCCATGGATACGTCGTCGTCGACGATGAAGCCGGTGAGCGTCAAGATGGAAGACAGGAAACCGGAGGTGAAGAAGGAGAAGGAGGAAGAGGACACGTCTGACTCGGCTACACAGCAGGCCCCAGTAAAAAAGAAGAGTAAGGAGGACTTTCAAACATCTCCATATAATCCACAGGTGTAAAATGGAATCATGTCTGACCTCTGTTTCATTCTAGTCTTCAAACCAGAGGAGCTTCGTCAGGCCCTGATGCCGACACTCGAATCTCTCTACAGACAAGATCCCGAGTCTCTGCCTTTCAGAATGCCTGTAGACCCACAACTGCTGTGCATACCTGTACGTACCCGTCTTCCTCCTGGTATACACTACTCACAAACAGTCCTAGTAGTGGATTTTCTGCTAGCAATAAACATGTCCTTAGAGGAAGCGGTTTCCTTGTATCTTGATAAACTCGAGCCCCTTGTGTTGTTGCAGGACTACTTTGATATTGTGAAGACCCCCATGGACCTATCTACCATCAAACGGAAGCTTGACACAGGTTGGTGCTTGCTTCTTCGTATGACACTGGTTTATTTGATTTGACACCACATGAGGTTTTGAAAGGAATAGGAAATCCTCCATCGAGTGCTTTGTGTGTGTGGTTGTAGGTCAGTATCAGGATCCTTGGCAGTACGTGGATGACATCTGGCTGATGTTCAACAACGCCTGGTTGTACAACCGCAAAACATCCAGAGTCTACAAGTACTGCTCCAAGCTGGCGGAGGTGTTTGAGCAGGAGATCGATCCCGTCATGCAGAGCCTCGGCTACTGTTGTGGGAGGAAGGTGAGACTGGATGGCTGGCTTCATGTCCACATGGAGCTGAACTGTAAGATGCATGTTTAGTGAGGGGCAGCGTTGTGAAAATCAAGGAGGGAAGTCTTGAAGTAAAGATGCTCACGGTCTGATGATTATAAGAGTTGATATTTATATACAGTCCGTACTTCGTAGAGGTACAGGCCGTTTTCCTGGTTTTAAACCCATCTTCAGGGGTTTTTGTTAACCCTTCCTATGAGATATAGAGTGAAGGTACGTTGAGCACGTGTCTGGAGAAGCTGGTGTATCTGAGTACGTTTCAGATGGTGAAATTAACTCCTATCTGAAAATGGAAGCAGTGAAGTGGGTTCACAGCTAAATTTGGCCTTGGGCATACCGACGCCATATCACATTACAGCTCTCGTTAGACTCTGCTATTTTTGGGTTTTGCAGACAAATAACAAAAGTGATTGGCTCTTTTAATGAGCGACTGACTGAAGGGTTTCTTCTGACAATGAGACGGAGCGTCACAGGAGATGTAATAACTTTAAAAAACAGACGGCAGCTCAGCTCCTTTTCTTCTTTACAACGGGAATGTGCAGCTCACACACCAGGATGTACTTTGTCCTTATATTCTTTTAGTATTGTTTCATCACATGATTTGCAGTGTTCATATCCATTCAATGCTTGTGGCAGTTACGATAACGTATTACAACCATGTTATAACCCAGTTCTAATTCAAGTTCCATTCATTATACAGGAACGTTTAAAGGTAACATTAAATCACAGTTAAGTGGGCCTGACTGGTTAAAAACGGGTTTCCAGCAGCTTCCTGTTATCACATCAATACAAACACAAGTTTATTTGAATTGTACCACTTTTCATATGGTGTGTACCACTTGTTACCATTGTGATGAATATTAACTGTTGTCCTTTGTGTCCTTGTCCATAGCTGGAGTTCTCTCCTCAGACGCTGTGCTGCTACGGGAAGCAGCTGTGCACTATTCCCCGAGATGCTGCTTACTTCAGCTACCAGAACAGGTATGGTGGGAGGGGATGTCATAAAGGGTGGAGGGATGGCTCAGTTAAAACAGGAAGGGATTATAAGTACAACAAGAGATTATTTAACTTAATTCTACCACGTTAGACTAAGTGTTTGTATCAAAGTGTTCATCTGATTAATTTTGTTTCCCCAAACGCTTCCTTTCATTCACGTTCCCTGTTTTTATACCTTCACGTGGTGCCTAAAGCACTGGCATTTTAACAGTCGGTCGATCTCCTCAAATTCTTTAAGTTGTCATTTATCTAATCTAGAAATCAAACCTCAGTGCAGAAATGTTTGAAAAGCATTTGTAGACGAAAGGCGACACACACGAAGCATTGAACATACAGTACATGCGATTTGTGCTTTTTGCATTAAATATATGGACATTTTCCTTTTAGGAACATTTTATGAATAATGCAAACACGTTTTGTTGCTCTCTTTCAAGCTGGTGGTCCGTTCCTTTCAGATTTCCACACCTTTTTAAGTTCTTCCCGTCTGTTCTGCACACAAACATGAGAACCTTCCTGGGATGTGAAAGGACCGACTTTAAAATGAGCTGCTTGAATGAATACCCAGCTGAGCAGTTGTCTTGTGCCTATTCGTTCATCGTCTGTACTGCGTCCTGTGTCGAGCTGCTGTCGATCCCGCTGCTCCTGCTGTTAGCTGCGATGATTGTTGTTGTTGCTCATCCTCTCATGTCTAATTTTGCTAATCTGTGCTTTGCCTCGGCTCTCTGCTGTGTTGTCTTGGATGTTTGTCCCGTCTCCCGTCTCCATTCCACCTGTCTGTCTGCCCCCCCCTGCTGTGATATCATCATTGGCTTGCTTTTGCCTTGAACAACCATGCACATCCCAAAAAAACCCATCCCCCCTCATCCACCCCTCAAAAATCATGGCTGGCTGTGTGTGATGACGACTTCCTGCTGTCCTGCGCTCCCACTTCCTGCTTGCCCACGCTTGTGGCACTTCCTGCCTTGCCCATGTCCTGTACCACGTGGTGACTGCGCCCCCCCTGTGCGCTGTCTGTGATTGACTGTGCTGCGGGGAATGGTGTAGTTCACCAAAATTTGGGCTTGTTGCTGACAGGTACCACTTCTGTGAGAAGTGTTTCAACGAGATCCAGGGGGAGACGGTTTCCCTGGGCGACGACCCCACCCAGCCACAGACGTGAGTCCGAGTCCGTTCAGTAACCAGCTAGTTAAAATGTTCTGTTTGATGGGTGCTCGTCTTCCAACCACAGAAAAACAACCTTAAATCATATCTCACACTTACAACTACTCTTGAGATTTTGTTTTCTGGATCATCCAAGTCACCATCAGCCCTTCTGCAGTCTGACAGTTCCCTCCTGTTGTTCTACATATCGTCA
This sequence comes from Chelidonichthys spinosus, assembly GCA_029853015.1. Lineage (NCBI taxonomy): Eukaryota > Metazoa > Chordata > Actinopteri > Perciformes > Triglidae > Chelidonichthys > Chelidonichthys spinosus. The sequence continues at coordinate 18,179,095 of CM056842.1, read as the reverse complement.
TACTCCCTCTCAATCATTGCAGGTCGATAAACAAGGAACAGTTTGAGAAGAAGAAGAATGACACACTGGACCCTGAACTGTAAGTCTACTGCTCAGCCAAATGTCAGTATTAGCATTTTGTGGTGGAAGAGATTTAAACAGAAGAGTCTAATCTTCATCTCCGTCCGTTCAGGCTCGTTGAATGTCTGGACTGCGGCCGAAGGATGCATCAGATCTGTGTCTTGCATCACGATACGATCTGGCCGTCGGGGTAAGCAGACATTTGTTTTTATTATTATTGTTATTATTATTTTTATGTGATTAAACTGACTCAACCCTTTTCTTTTTTCATAGTTTTGTATGCGATGGCTGCTTAAAAAAGACTAACAAGACGAGGAAAGAGAACAAGTATTCTGCCAAAAGTAAGTAAACGATGCTTCTTTTATCCCAATGCTTGGTTCACCCCTCATTTCACTGTCAGTTGAGGCTGTTGTCACATTAATCCCATGTCGTCATCATTACAGACTCACTGTCACGAGTTACCGTATACAGAGATGAGACGGACCTGTTGTTTTAGCAGCTAACTAATGAACGATGCTCCGTCACACAGGGTTGCCCCAGACGAAGCTGGGCTGTTACCTGGAGCTGAGGGTGAATGACTTCCTGAAGCGTCAGAGCCACACGGAGGCCGGAGAAGTCTCCATCCGCGTCGTCCACGTCTCTGACAAAGTGGTGGAGGTCAAACCCGGCATGAAGTCCAGGTAGGAGGACACGCTGAAGAGGCTGCTTCATTGTTCTGCTCACAGACTACATGATCTGTTATCCTCCATCAGGAAACAAGGCTGCCATACCTAACTGAATTTTATGTAAACGTGGAAGCCATTTCTAAGATGTTTTGTGTTTGTGTCTACAGATTTGTGGACAGCGGAGAGATGTCGGAGTCGTTCCCATACAGGACAAAAGCCCTTTTTGCGTTTGAGGACATCGACGGCGCGGACGTCTGCTTCTTCGGGATGCACGTTCAGGAGTATGGATCCGACTGTCCCCAGCCCAACCAGAGGTAAAGACGTCGTGGGAAGTCTGTTTTTCCACTTGGAAATGGGATGGTTGTGAATGCGTTTCAGCTCTTGTGATGTATGAATATGTCTTCCCTCTCAGGCGAGTATACATCTCCTACCTGGACAGTGTTCACTTCTTCCGGCCTCGCGGTCTCAGAACGGCAGTCTACCATGAAGTCCTCATCGGCTACTTGGAATATGTCAGGAAGTTGGGGTGAGAGAAGCACTTCATTTATTTTGGTCACGAGTATGCATTCTTATCCCAAAGCTTGTTTTGGTCTGCATATTCATTCTGCTTATGGAGTAAAGACCCGTGTCGTCCTCAGCTACACCACTGGACACATCTGGGCCTGCCCACCCAGTGAAGGGGACGACTACATCTTCCACTGTCACCCTGCAGATCAGAAGATCCCAAAGCCCAAACGCCTACAGGAGTGGTACAAGAAGATGTTGGACAAAGCCGTGGCAGAGAGGATCGTGCACGATTACAAGGTAGGCATTTTTATACATGAGAGAAGCTGATGGTAATGACATCCATGGAAAACTACTAACTTTATTTCCAATTCAACCCCAAAAGGATGTCTTCAAGCAGGCGACAGAGGATCGGTTGACCAGTGCCAAGGAGTTGCCTTACTTTGAGGGCGACTTTTGGCCTAATGTGTTGGAGGAGAGCATCAAAGAGCTGGAGCAGGAGGAGGAGGAGAGGAAAAGAGAGGAGAACAGCACTTCCAATGAGAGTATTGATGTAAGAACGCTACGCTCTTTTTGTTAGGTGAAATTAACTGAGCTTATTGATCAGGAGATCTCTGATATCCCCTCTTCTTTCTTGTGCAGGATACAAAAGGTGACAGTAAAAATGCAAAGAAGAAGAACAACAAGAAGACGAGTAAGAACAAGAGCAGCCTGAGCCGAGCCAATAAGAAGAAGCCGGGCATGCCCAACGTCTCCAACGACCTTTCACAGAAACTCTATGCCACCATGGAAAAACACAAAGAGGTAGGAAACCAGAAATAACATGAATATACTGCATCTTATCACTGAGGCTTTACTACGTGGTTTTAAAAGATTCCCCCGTCCCTCATCTTTTTCTGCCTTATTTCTTGCCCCAGGTTTTCTTTGTCATCCGGCTGATTGCAGCACCCATGGCGAATGCCTTGCCCCCCATCGTAGACCCGGATCCCCTCATGGCCTGTGACCTCATGGACGGCCGCGATGCTTTCCTGACGTTGGCCCGGGACAAACATCTGGAGTTCAGTTCGCTACGGAGGTCCATGTGGAGCTCCATGTGCATGTTGGTGGAGCTGCACAACCAAAGCCAGGACCGCTTCGTCTACACCTGCAATGAGTGCAAGCACCACGTGGAGACTCGCTTCCACTGCACCGTCTGTGAGGTGAGCTTGGAGAAGTGTCATGGAATTACTTATGTTAATGTAATAGCTGCTACATATCACATCCAGGGTTGTTCGGGGCTGGAAATCCTTGAATTTTAGTATGGTTTGACTTTTGATGATGAACAGATGATGAAAATAGTTGGTGATTATATTTCTGTGGATCTGTTAGTGGAATTAGTTTTCCTTTCATTTGTGGTCCTTCTGTAAAAAGCTGTCTCCAAACATCATGTTGGTTGTTTAGAGGACAATAACATCTCATTTAATGTGATGAACAAGTGACAGAATAAGTAGACTGAATACTGACCATTGGATTGGTACAAAGATGGAGTTGGAAGGGGCTGGAAAAGCATGGAAATGCACCTGGAAATGCTGTACTATACTATATTCCAGCTACTTGTATCATACAATCATCATGATCATGCAGAGGTCAGAAACAACATTTCAGCTGGAAGGGAGGATGTGTTGGCAGTAGATCCTTAGTTAGTTAATAGTTTCCCACAGCTGGAAAAGCATGGAAATGCACCTTGAAATGCTTGAAAAGTGCTTGAATTTGGAACCCTGTACATCTGAACAACTGTCATTCATGTCATCCCTCACAGGATTACGACCTCTGCATCACATGCTACAACACTAAGGGCCACGTGCACAAGATGGAGAAGTTAGGCCTGGGTCTGGACGACGAGAGCAGCAACCAGGCTGCAGCAACCACGCAGAGCCCCGGAGACTCGCGGCGCCTCAGCATCCAGCGCTGCATCCAGTCCCTCGTCCACGCCTGCCAGTGTCGAAACGCCAACTGCTCGCTGCCTTCCTGCCAGAAGATGAAACGCGTCGTTCAGCACACGAAGAGCTGCAAGAGGAAAACCAACGGTGGCTGCCCCATCTGCAAGCAGCTCATCGCGCTGTGCTGCTACCACGCCAAGCACTGTCAGGAGAACAAGTGCCCCGTTCCCTTCTGTCTGAACATCAAGCACAAGCTCCGGCAGCAGCAGCTGCAGCACCGGCTCCAGCAGGCCCAGATGCTCCGCAGGAGGATGGCCAGCATGCAGCGAGTGGGCCAGCCGCCTCCTGGAGGAGCTCCGGGGGGCAACGGCCTGCCTTCTCCGGGGGCCAACAATGGAGCCACGGGTCCGTGCACCCCGACGTCCGTGGGCACGCAGCCTCCCACCCCTCAGACGCCCACGCAGGGGAACATGCCGGCACTTCCTCAGCAGCAAGGAGTCGGCATGGGGATGGGGGGGATGGGAACCCCAGGCCCGCAGCAGCAGGTCCAGCAGCCAGGCGGCACCATGCCTCCTCAGCACCATCTCCATCAGTTTCAGCAAGTGGGTGGAGGCGGGATGATGAACTCTCCGCAGCAGCAGCAGATGGCACCTCAGCAGCTCCAGCAGCAGCAGCCTCCCAGTGTTCAGCAGCAGCACCCTGGCAGTTTGCCCCCATACAACCCCAGACCACCGGGGGCTTCTCCTCTCCACCAGCCCCATGGCAAACCTGGTCTGGGTCCAGCCACTCCACCTCAGCAGCAGCAGCCCAACCAGAGCCAGGGGCCCATGTCTGTCCAAGGCCAGCAACAAGGCCCCCCTCTGGCCGCTGTGGAGACAGCCCTAAAAATCCAGCGTCTTGCAGAGACCCAGAGGCAGATGGCTCAGGTCCAGGCTCAAGCCCAGATACGTGGCCTGGGACAGGGGGGTATGCTGCCCCAACATCCGCACCACCAGAACACCCAGGCTCAGATGGGCATGCCCCACATTGGGGCCCAGGGCATGCCTCCCCAGGCCCAGGGCGTTGTTGGCAGGACTATGTTAGACCCACAGCAACAGGGGATGCTAGCAGGAATGCAGCAGGGCGGCCCTCAGTCACAGCTGCCTCCCCAAGTCCAGCAGCAGCTACAGCAAGTCCAGCAGGGCGGCGGCGGGCAGCTTCAGCAAGCAAACCAGCAGTGGGGCGCCGGCGGACCAGCCATGAACCCGCAGCAGAGGCCCGGCATGATGGGTCACATGGCACCGCAGCAGCAGCCGGCCGTCGCTCAGCAACAGCAGCAGGCGATGAGCCAGCAGCAGCCGCAACCAGGGAGCCGCGGGCTGATGCAGGTGATGCAGGGTGTATCAGGGGGGCCGGCAGGGGCCCCTAACTCAATAGCAGCTGCAGCAGCGTCGGGAAACCTGCCCCAGGCTGCACTGCAAGACCTCCTGAGAACACTGCGCTCCCCCAGCTCGCCACTCCAACAGCAGCAGGTCCTCAACATCCTCCGGTCCAACCCCACCCTGATGGCCGCTTTCATCAGGCAGAGAGCGGCCAGATATCAAGGGGGTCAGGGGGGGCCTGGAGGAGCAGGAGGGCCTCCACCAGTGGGCCCTGGGGGGGTGAGGTTCCAGGGGGCTGCTGGAGGACTGCCCGGTGTAGGAGGGCCCAACCAGCTGGCTAACATTGATGGACAACAGCAGGTTAACGTGAACCAGGCCGGCCAGCCGGGCATGAACATGGCTCAGGGGGCAGCAGGGGGGGGCAACATGCCCACCATGGCTCAGCTGCAGCAGCTGCAGCAGCAACAGCAGCAACAGCAGCAGCAGCAGCAACGCCCAATGTTGCCTGGGAATCTACAGCAACAGCAAATGGCTGCATTACAACAACAGCAGCAGCAACAACAACAACAACCGCAACAGGGAGCAATGCAAGCAGGGCAACAAGGCAACATTACCAATATGACCCCACAGTTCAGAGAGCTGTTGATGAGAAGACACCTGCAGCAGCAGCAGCAACGCCAACAACAGCAGCAGCAGCAGCAACAACAGCAGCAGCAACAACAGCAGCAACAGCAACAACAGATGGGAAACCACGGGCAGTTCCAGCAGCAGCAGCCAGGCCAGCAGGGTTTCATGCAGCCGGGCCAGGGCCAGCCGGGCATCGCCCCCTCGTCCCAGCCCCAGCCTGGGGGTGGTGGTGTAGGGGGGCCCCAGCAGCAGCAGGGGGGACCACAGCTAGGCCAGCAGCAAGGCTACCCCAACTCCATGTCACAAGTAGCTGCAGCGCTGCAGCAACGGCTCCACCATCAGATGCAGATGCAGCAGCAACAACAGCAGCAGCAGAATTCAATGGGCGGGCTGCAAGGACCAGACGGAGGGCCTGGTGGAGGCACTGGAGGACCAGGAGGGCCTCCGCTCCAGCCGGGACAAGGAGGGCCAGGGCCAGGGCAGCAAGGTGGTGTAGGTGGAGGGGGCGGCGGACCCCCACAGACGTCCCAGGGTATGCTCCACCAGAACATCCATCAGAGGCTCCTGCAGCAGCAGCATCTCGGCGGGGGCTCCCCAGCCCAGCACAGCAGTCCCATGAGTCCCCAGCAGCAGATGGCCCAGTCCCCCCACCCCCACCTCCAAGGACAGGGAGGCCTCGGTCCAACGGGGTCGCTCAGCAGTCAGGTCCGGTCCCCTCAGCCCTCGCCGAGGCCGCAGTCGCAGCCGCCGCACTCCAGCCCGTCCCCACGCATGCAGCCCTCCTCGCAGCCGCAGCCCTCGCCCCATCGCATCTCCCCACAGACCCAGACCGGCTCGCCCCACCCGGGCCACCTCGGCCAACACCACCCCAGCATGGCCCCGCCCCAGCAGCCGCCCCAGCAGCAGCAGCAGCCGGGGAGCTCTGTGGACCAGGGGCAGTTCACCTCAGACCAGAACTCCATCATGTCCCAGTTGAGTGGGATGACGGGGATGCATGCGGGGCCGGGGGGGCAGTCGGACATGTTGGGGGGGAACAACAACAGCAGCAACAACAACCAGGAGCTGGGAACGAACATGAACCACAACAGTCTGGACCTGATGTAGCCTCGGCTCCATCCCGTCTCCGTGCTCTGATCAGTCGCCCCCAAAAACCACAAACTGCCCCGCGGAGGGCAAAGCGGGCGACTGCTTGGGCTTTTAGAAGTTTTTATTTTTTATTTAAATATTTTTGTGATGTATAAATAAGAACTAAAGCTTCCTTCCTATGGGAGATGCAACATAAATCTTAGAAGTCAATAAATGAATAAATTAAAAACAATGGTAAGTTATTGCTGTTAATATATATCTATATATTTTTGCCAATTGTGTACAAAAAGGTGGAAGGGCAGTGTTTCAGGTTGAAAATATTTCTTCCTTAGTCTATGACACAATATTTTTGGGGACTGAGAATTTTGCCTTTTTATGAATATTTTTAAGATTTTAAATGTGGCTAAAAATTAAAGTGAGTTTACACAATGTAACTTTTTTATTGTTTGTTTTCCTCCTCAAATACCCAGTCATAATGTATCTATTTTGCAGAGTAAGTATATTTTATTTCTTTTTCCCTCCGTGGATCATAATACAAGCATCAACATATCTTCTGCTACAGGAATCGTTTTCTGGACAGTTTTCACAGCAATGTACATTTTACAGCGACTGCAACAATTCAAATATATAGACTTTATTTTATGATAGGAGGGAGGGAGGGTGCGTTCAAATGCAGTTTGGTTTTTTTGACGGGTTTCCTAGTTTTGTTTGTTTGGGTTTATCGGTTGGAATCAAACCTCGGCAGTGTTTCGGGGGAGCGGGGTGAGATTAAATCTTTGCACCCATGGGCCGCCTCCTCCTCCTCCAGTTCTCCTATGAATGTGCACCCCCCCCCCCCCAGATGGAGGGATGAACTGTTGAAGTCCGATAATCTCGCTGTTAGAGGCGCGTTTCAAGCTTTCAGGCCGTTATGGATAAAGTTGTACATATATTAAAACCTCCTTTATGAACTGTGACCGAGAGGTTGATAAAATCCTAAAATCCTGCCTGCCCCCCCCCCCTCATCCTCATCACTGCCCCCCAACAAAGATTTAATTCAATGTTAGTAATGTACAAAGTAAGAAATGGTGACTTAGATACTGTTTTTGTAATGAAAGAAGTGAAAGATGTTTAAAAAGAAAAAAAAGGTAACTGTACATACTTGAAAACGAGCAGAGAAGTTCTGCTTCTTGTTTCCCTCTTGTTTGATTGGATATTTGCTGTATCTGTAAAAAAACACAAAAACACAACTACAGAGTACTCCTGAGCTACTGTACAGTATTGAGATTCTTTTCTAAAAGGTACAGTTTGGGGTGTAGTCGGTCACAAGCACCAATGCGCCTTCTTCTGTGTATTTTT
>CM056842.1:18141535-18166535 GCA_029853015.1 Chelidonichthys spinosus | reverse complement strand
AGTCTGAATCAAGGCACGTCAACTGTGACCTCCTGGGTCTACTTTCTCGATGTGGGAGCTGCCGGGTCTTGTAGGCCGGGTCCTCGTAGGCTGGGTCCTCGTAGGCCGGGTCCTCGTCCTCGGAGAGCAGCGAGCGCGTCAGCGAGAGGCGGCGGCGTGGTGGCGGCGGCTCCGGAGACTTGTGAGCGCTGCGGAGGTCCATCGTGTAGACGGCATCCTGAATCCAGAACCGTCATCATTATTATTATTATTATTATAACTTTTATTATTATTATTATTATTATAACTTTTATTATTATTATTATTATTATAGAGCCAGCCAGGCCGGAGCATGAGAATGAGTTGTATAAAAGTATAGAAACAGAAAATGTCCCGTGAACTCCGAGCGTTACCTTCAGGACCAGTCTTTTGGATCTGGGTCCTTTCCTCCGGTGGCCCACATTCCTCTCCTTCTGCTCCCTGAAACCCGATCACACCCAATCACACGTTAAAGTAGGGCAGCAGATCACGGAGCGCCTCCACACAGAGAACCACGTCCAGGGATCCGGATCTGGACCAGCTACTTACCTCTCCTCGTAGACCTGAACCAGGCGCTGGTCCAGGATGTGTTCCTCAGGCTCCCATGTGCTGTACCTGCATGATAGTATGATGATATGTTTGATAGTATTACCATGAAGTAATAATACTTTGTTTCTACATGAATATGATGTACTTTACATACTTACTTTGGAGGCCAGCCTTTCCACTTCAACAGATACTCCACATTCCCCTGTAGACATGACATCACACACCTGTCACATGTGACGTCATGGTTCAGACTTTAAACATCACATTCTGAGGAGGGGGAGGGGGGGACCATATGCTAACTTAGACCCGAACCCAGTTAGCAAACCCAGCATGACGTCACTGCTTCGGCCCATGCAGCCAGCACAGTGACAACACTCTCCACGTTACGTTAAAGGCCACGCCCCCTTTTAAACCCAACCTGTCACACTTCCACGCGCCCCCAGAGCCCCCCCCCATGATAACAGATTACCTTCCTCACTCTCTTCTTCACGATCGACTCCACCGCGAACACTTGCTCTCCGATCGCTGACAGCTCCATCTCTGTAGCCGCGTCCTCCTCCTCCTCCTCCGCCTCCTCCTCCTCCTCCTCCTCCGCCGAGCAGAGCTAACGTTCGCGGGCTACGACAGCCTGCTTCCTCGCGCCGCTCCCCTCCTGTTGGCCTCGCGCGGGGTTTCAGGACCCCCCCCTCCCCGGTGCACGCGGAGACCACTTCCTCCGGCCGGACCTCCTCGCGCGACCAGTGACTTTACAAAATCTGCGACACATCTGCACCCCGTCTCGCGCGCACCCGTCTCCGAGAGCGGCGCGCGCTCGCGACCTTTTTTGTAAACAACGAGTCCGCGGTGCGCGCGCAGCCCGCCGGTGGTTCAAGCAGGTAAAACACAGATAAAACGACACTACGAGGTCAGAAGTATTATGAAAATGACAGGAGTGTTATTAAATATGGATGACACGCATGCGTACATGACAAAGGGATTTAAAAAAAATCTGCTTCAGAAATGTGAATAATTCTATAATATAATTAATTAGGTTTAAAGGAGAAAGCAATCTTATATTTAACAATAACCAGCTGTGAAATAAATCTAAATAAAAAGTATTGAAGTTGCCTGTTTGAGTAAATGTGCTAAATAATAATGACCCATTTAATACACACACACACTACTGCTTATACATAAAGTGCCATTATAAGCATTTTTATTTCTATGCAAAAAATAATATTACAGTGACAATCAGGTTTCCTTGCTAGGAAGGGCTGGAAGGATTGTCATGGCAAAACAAACACATGTTGAATGCAACGGAGACGCTCTCCGTGACGTCATCTCTGTGACGCCATCTCCGTGATGTCATCGGTCCAAACATCACAGCCAACCCACCGTCAGCTGGTCCACTTGGATAGAATATGACATAGAAAGGTCCGGGCTGGAATGAAGAGTGCATCCATTCCCCAGAAATAAGACATGCACCGATAAAAACACGTGATCTCGTCTTTATAACATAAAATAATAACGTAAATCATATAAAGCCCTTTGCTGCAAAGAAAAGTGAAAACATTCAGCGGTTTCTCCTCCTACATTTGGATTGATCTCCTGAAACGGCATCAGACAACCCGGCAATCTGTCAGAGCAACGTGTTGCTTCTCTCATGTAAACAAGTTAAGGCCAACGTTGTCTTCAAGAGACAGTGTGTGTAATAATAACAGCTGATCTCTTCTCTGTAGGCACGCTGCTGCTCCCTACACTCAGCTGGTTGGCAGGAGGAGGTGGAGGAGACCCACCGGACCAGGTGGAGCCCAAGCAGAGATAAAGGATCAAATAAAAAACAAAGTATGATCACTCGTGTACCCTTATATTCTTATCCGTCATTTTTGGCTCCGAGTAAGTGAGAGTTGATAAGGACAAATAAAACAATATCTCTTCGTATCAATATGACAATTCACAACAATCTGACCTCTTCTGACCTCATCACAGTTCTCATCAGCAGAGTCAACGTTTGCAGTTGCCATGGAAACACATCTCAGATTTAAATTGCTAGTTTCGTCTGACCTGCAGTCCAAAACGCAAACGTATCCAGAGAATTATTGGATTTTTAAAACTGTAAAACAAATTCAGTTACTAGTCGATCAATTAATCAGCTAACCATTGTAACACTAGAGGAATGTCTGATTAGTTACGTTTCCATGGCAACTGAGCCAAACCAACCTGCCGATGAGGATGGTGTGATGCAGTCGAGAGCTCCAGAACAACACGTAAGGAGTCCTTGAGTCCAGACTGTTTAGATTTATAGTCAATTCTGTCAAAGTTTGATTTGCCAATCATTTAGACAACAGGTGTTCTTCTCCCCCCGAATAGGATATATATATATATATATATATATATATATACATATATATATATATATATATATATACAATATCTGAGCGAGGATACTAGCTAGTACTGCATTATTCCCTCAATGACAAGCACTCTTCACTCCTATTAAGTAACAACACTGGATGAATGATGCCATTCCTCCTTTTTCTTTGAAACAAAAGGAAACGCAGGCAAACGTCCACTAGAGGGCGCGCTTGGCCCGGTGGGGTTGCATTGCTTTGTTGCATATAAAACCGTTGTGTTGGCACAGCCGCGGTACAGTCGGGCTCACACTGCACCAGAGTGGTAACGTTGGCAACGTGGTCATTCACCGATTTACACCTGTGATATGTGGGGGGGGGGGGGGCAAGAAGGGGCACGCTTTGGTGAAGGAGACGGATGGAGGATAAGGATGGAGGATAAGGATGGAGGATAAGGATGGAGGATGAGGATGGAGGATAAGGATGGATTAGGATGGAGGATGAGGATGGAGGATGAGGATGGAGGATAGAGGATTAGGATGGAGGATGAGGATGGAGGATAAGGATAGAGGATTAGGATGGAGGATAAGGATGGAGGATAAGGATAGAGGATTAGGATGGAGGATGAGGATGGAGGATAAGGATAGAGGATTAGGATGGAGGATGAGGATGGAGGATAAGGATAGAGGATTAGGATGGAGGATGAGGATGGAGGATAAGGATAGAGGATTAGGATGGAGGATGAGGATGGAGGATAAGGATAGAGGATTAGGATGGAAAATAAGGATGGATTAGGATGGAGGATGAGGATGGAGGATAAGGATGGATGAGGATGGAGGACGAGGATGGAGGATAAGGATGGATTAGTGTGGAGGATGAGGATGGAGGATAAGGATGGATTAGTGTGGAGGATGAGGATGGAGGATAACGATGGATGAGGATGGAGGACGAGGATGGAGGATAAGGATGGATGAGGATGGAGGACGAGGATGGAGGATAAGGATGGATTAGTGTGGAGGATGAGGATGGAGGATAAGGATGGATGAGGATGGAGGATGAGGATGGAGGATAAGGATGGAGGATGAGGATGGAGGATAAGGATGAATGAGGATGGAGGATGAGGATGGAGGATAAGGATGGATGAGGATGGAGGACGAGGATGGAGGATAAGGATGGATGAGGATGGAGGACGAGGATGGAGGATAAGGATGGATTAGTGTGGAGGATGAGGATGGAGGATAAGGATGGATGAGGATGGAGGATGAGGATGGAGGATAAGGATGGAGGATGAGGATGGAGGATAAGGATGAATGAGGATGGAGGATGAGGATGGAAGATAAGGATGGATGAGGATGGAGGACGAGGATGGAGGATAAGGATGGAGGATGAGGATGGAGGACGAGGATGGATGAGGATGGAGGACGAGGATGGAGGATAAGGATGGAGGATAAGGATGGAGGATGAGGTTGGATGATGAGGGTGGAGGATAAGGATGGAGGATAAGGATGGAGGATGAGGTTGGATGATGAGGGTGGAGGATAAGGATGGATAAGGATAGAGGATGAGGATGGAGGATAAGGATGGATTAGTGTGGAGGACGAGGATGGAGGATAAGGATGGATGAGGATGGAGGACGAGGATGGAGGATAAGGATGGATGAGGATGGAGGACGAGGATGGAGGATAAGGATGGATGAGGATGGAGGACTAGGATGGAGGATAAGGATGGATGAGGATGGAGGACGAGGATGGAGGATAAGGATGGAGGATAAGGATGGAGGATAAGGATGGATTAGTGTGGAGGATGAGGATGGAGGATAAGGATGAGGATGGAGGATAAGGATGGATTAGTGTGGAGGACGAGGGTGGAGGAGGGACACTAAAGACACATCAGTGAACACCAGGACCGAAGCGGGAGGATCACCGAGGGAGACGAGCAGATAAACGCAGCATCGAACCCCCGGGACGTTGAAACAGTAAAAAGAAAAATCTAAAAATAGCAAATAGATATAAAAACATAATATCAGGATAGTGACGTGTTCGAAGTCTTAACTGTGATCCTCTGATTCTCCTTCATCACGTCCTCAGATCAGAAGGTCCAGCAGGCTGTGTAAACAAAACCCACAAAGAGGGGGGCGGGGCTTCTGCAAGCGTCCATGTGATTGGCCGGTTGGAGCCGTTCAGCCCTCGCAGCGCCAGGCTTGGTGAGCCTCCACTTCCTCTGTGACGACCAATAGGAGCTCACAGTTCTTCCCTCGCAGCTGCTGGCGGAGGAACTTCCTTCGATGTGGTGAAAACGGACACAGTTAGGATGACTTCTATAAAACCCACAACACCTACACCTGCATGGAAGCAGAGTATTCACTGCATGGCCACTAGGGGCAGCAAAAACAACATTATCATACAACCCCTTTCCAAAGCTGCTATGGACTAACTCAACCTCTTCCTCTCCTTTGAGCTCGGTTTTGGTCGCTCATACATGATGGCAGCCAATCACGACCCCTCTCACCTGAGCTGGTCCGGGTTGCCGATGGGTTGGGGGCTGCGTATCTTGGAGTCCAGGTTGTAGTAGACCCCCCCGACCTCCCGGACCCCGATCCAGTGCTGGCGTTTGAGCGGCAGCCGGAGCGGACCCCAGCGCAGGTTGGACGGCACGTTGAGGATGAAGCCCGTCACGTTGGCCAGCTGGATGCTGCTCACGTCCCTGGAAACGGAGAGTTAGGGTTCGTGGGTTTAATTACATTTTTGGACTACTTTTATAGAATAAATATGTTTATAAGTAATTCTGTGGCCTGTTTATTTGTTCACCTTTCAGAAGAATACAGATACTCTCACTCTCATTATTGCTTGTTTATCTCATTCTCATGGATAAAGATTCACACCCCTACTCCTTAAATATACAACTCAGCATGAAAGCAACGTAATGTGGAAACCTGCGTGTGATAGTCATAAAGTCACAATCAGATCATATTTCACAAAAATGTTGAATACGGTGTTTCAGTTCCCTCTTGAAGCCTCAGGTCTTTGTTTTTGTAATGGTGTGGTGGAATAATAACATGGAAGCTGATTCAAACATGATTGTCAGTTTCCTTCGGGACTTGAATGCAGCATCAAAATGAAAAACAAACAGAAGTCTAGCCAGAAAACCTGAACTCTGGATGAAATCACCTCTGTGTTTATTAATCAGCTCAAAGAGGAGCATCCATGTCTGGGTTGGACACAGAGGAAACAGGAAGATGGCTGTTCTGATAACACTTTACTGATAAAAGCCAACATTCATGGAAGGCTGTTAATGAGGGAAACAGTAGCTGATGGAACAGCTGATTAATCACAGAGATCAATCAGGGCCTGCTGATTAGACGGCCGGGGGAACATTTACCAAATATATGTAGCGTCCATACCTTCTTTTATCCCACCAGACGGCTTCGAACCCGCGGGTCTGCAGGGCCGCCATGATGACGTTCACGTCATAGTTCCCGTTTCCCAGCATGCTCTTCTTGTGAGGCGTCACCAGAGTGCCGGGAGAAAGCCTGCAAAGAGAGTTGAGCAGGGTGATTTTTTAATCCGTGTGATGTCGTTGACGCAGACGGGAGCGGCGGCGAGGCGGCGGCGGCGTCGTCCCCACCTCTGGTAGATGTCCTGTAAGGCGTCCCTGCTGAAGGCCGTCCCGTCCTGGAAGACGTTGTTCAGGGCGTGCAGCGCACACAGCTCCCTCCGCTGCTTCTCGTGGTAGATGGAAGGAGGTGTCAGAGGAGGAGGCGGCGGGGGAATGAGGGACGACGAGGAGGATGAGAGATCCTGCTGTTGCTGCTGGGAGTCCGTGGGATCCCTGCACCTCCTCTCCTCCGCTCCCACCACCTCCCCCCCTCCTCCTCCTCCTCCTTTCTGCTTGCTGACCTTCCAGCGCATGCAGCCCAGCTCCTGCAGGCCTCCTCGCCCCTTCCCCTTCCACTCGCCGGCCGGATACGGAGCGCTTCCCATCCCTGGGCGTTCACCACCACCACCACCTCCTCCGCCTTCGCCAGCTCCACCACTACCTCCACAACTACCACCTGCAGGAGGCTACATCAGCATCATGACAACCGTTCCCATAGCAACCTCTCAGCTGCTCAGGATGGTGGAGGGGGAGGCACGGTGAATGAGACCCGTGGCTGTTTTAACACCTGCTCTCTCTCAAGGATAGATGTGAAGAAAGGTCAACAGGAGGAGGAGGAGGAGGAGGAGGAGGAGGAAAACTCAAAACAAAGATCCTCCAGATGCTCCCAGAGGAGAGATGACTGATCCAACAACGCCGCCGTGTCGTCAAACAAACTGCCTCGGCTCGCTGTGCGTCTCCACTTCCTCCATCTCCCATGTGAGTGTGTGTGAGTGTGTGTGAGTGTGTGTGTGTGAGTGTGTGTGTGTGTGTGTGTGTGTGTGTGTGAGCTCTTTCCTACAGCTTTGTAGTTCTTTCCAGCTTTGTAGTTCTTTCCATTACGAAGAGTCACGTCCACTGGAGGAGACACACAGGTTCGATGCCGGGGGCTGAAAGACAGGAAAGAAAAAGCTACATATATATTTTTCCATAATCTCCTTTTCTCTGTTGATTCATAATGAAAGAACTTATTATTATTATAATGATTATTATATGTGGGGAGCTGGCTGTTCTCTGGCCGGCAGCCCCCCCCCCCCCCGTGGAGAGAGGAAGGTAAACACTCAGAGGGAGGAAGCAGCAGCTAGCTTAGCTACAACATGACAACCCCCCAACCAAACCAGCACACAGGTTCGAGCGCCGTCCGCGGACCCCCCTGCCCGCCCGGATGCTCGTACTGACGGTCACCGGAGGTCTGTCGACGAGCTACGTGCCTCACAACGCGTCATTTAACGGCTCCTAACTTCACGGCGTCCGGCGGACCCGCTCACCTGTCCGCTTCCCGCCGCCGCCGTCACCGACCCAACATCCCGACCCGGTCTAGACCCGGTCCTGGTCTCCGCAGGGACCCCAGAAGGCTGTTGAGTCCTTTGTCTTTGCCAGTTTTCCTCTAGTGTAGCTCCCTCCTTCTCTCCTCTCTGTCTCTCTCCCTCTGGCTCACGTCCGCGCGGACATGCGCAGTAGCGTCTCCCTGTCATCACCAGCGCTGCGTCACTAGACAGCGGCGCCGCAGCCCCGCCCCCTCCCGTGTTTCCACTCTAAAACATGTTTGTAGGGAAAAACAGGTTTACATTCTAATCATTTTAATAACCTTCAATTTATTTGCACAAATATTTTGCAACATTTTATTTATATTATAATTATAATATTATATTATAATATCATATTTTGCAATAACTGTAAACTGTACATATAATATGGTGTCTATATGGCTGCATATCTCATCTCTATTGCACTTTTTATTCTGTATAATGTCTGTCTGTATGTTCCCTCCTATAGATTTAGTGATATTATTTTATTTATTTCTAATCCAAGCTACATAAATATGAAACCTGCTGTTAAATTTGATCTTTTTCCAAGTTTTATTGTTCATTTTTGGGTCTAAATGCCGTTTCAGAGAAAGCACAGAAAACTGAACTCCGATGTGACTAAAGTTTATTTTTCCCCCGATGATCTTTAAAGTTTGATATCTCCTATGAATTATTGAAGTTATGGAAGAGGCCGAGCACCGGAGCAGAGGAATGGAAACACCAGGCTGAGGACTTCACATGAGAATATACAGACATCCAAGTATTACAACACACAACATGGGAAATTAAATATGGAACATAAAGCATCGGCAAAGACAAAATAATTCAATTAATCAAGACAAAAATACCAAAGAATCACAGTCACACACAGTTTTTATGAATCCTTTTGTTTCACAACTTTGTGTCTCTCACACACACACACACACACACACACACACACACACTACATGTGTCCCAGTCTCCGGGCCAGCGTGGAGCCCACATCGGCCAGCAGTTCCTCCCTGATGCCGTCCTCCCTCCTCTGCAGCTCGTGTACGAAACGCCCCCTCGCCGTCTTCATCTCGGCCAGCCGGCCCACCAGCTCCCTGCGCGTCACGCTCCTCGCCTCGGGGGGGCGCTCCGGCCCATTCTCCACCAGCTCTGGCCTCTGGTCACACAGAGCCAGGGCCCTCTCCAGACCCCCGGAGTCCGCATCCAGCAGCTCATCCACGGTACGCCTCCGACGCATGAGGTCCGCGTGGCTGAGGACCGGGACGATGTACTCGGCGACCCCGTCTCCAAACAGCTCCAGGGTGGCTCGGACCGCCTGAGCCGGGTCCTGGTCCGGCCCCGAACTGATCCCCGGGGCTCGCAGGACCAGCAGGAAGGCGTGTGGTCCAGGACTGGCGAGCTGGAGGCTCCTCAGGGCTTCTCTAGCTCTCTTGTGGTTCCCCAACGAGGACCCCAAGAGATCCGGGGTGTCGATCACCGTGACCTCTCGCCCCCCTGTGACTGCCTTCCTCTTGGTGCTCTCCATTAGAGGACCCACGGGTGTCCCGGTCTCCCCGTCACCCAACAGAGTCTCTGCCAGGGAGGTCCGCCCTCCACCCGGGGGTCCCAGCAGGATCAGCCTCAGGCCTGGTTTGTTGATGCTGCTGGTCTGATCCAGTGATGCGTCTCCGGATGAGCCTGCAGATCAATAATAAATAATAAATCCATGACTCTCGGTCCGAGTGGACTTCCTGTTTTAGATCTCACAGATTCAACAGAAGGTGAGCGGACCTGTGATGACGGCGAGCAGCCACTTGTACCTGGAGGACGAGGCTGATGGAGGAGAGATTGGGTAGTTTTAGAAGTACAGGCCTGTAATTATGATGTAGCTTCATTTTTATACGTCTGAGTCACTGAATCCTAAAGCTCTTTACTGAAGAGCACACATGCAGGCAGCCGCGCTCACCTCCGATGAACCTCCAGATCCGAGACAGCCATTTACACAGACTCTGGATTCCTGAGACATGAAGGGAAGTCAGCGCCATCATATGTCTTTATTTCGTTGTGTTTTTGAGTCATGAAGGTGTTTTTACCGCGGAGCGTTCCCACCAGGTGGCTCACCCAGCCCCAAAGAGACGACAGTCCTGAGGAGGCACAAGTCACATTAATGCTCTGGTGGACCTTTGACCTCTGACCTCTGACAGATCACTATACTCACCAGTCAGAGTGCAGAACAGACGGATGGGCCATCGGATGAGAGCCGGCAGTGCTGCAGACGACAACAGACCGCATCAGTCGGTCAGCATCAAGTAGTAAATATATGTTCATACATACAGAATCCATACATGAATGTGTTTCTGATCAATCAATGCATGTGCACAGGAATGATGTGGATCAATACACTGTATTTTGATATTTGTAATTAATTCTTATCTAAATCCAAGATCATTTGTGATCAATTCAAACTTAATCTGATTGAAGCCTTTGTTTGTTTCCAGACTGGCTGTCTCTAAAGGAGGACAGGCCAATCAATCAATCAACCAATCAACCAATCAATCAACATGGTTGATAATTCAATCAGCCCGTCTTGTGTTTTATAAATGAGTGTGTGTGTGTGTGAGTGTGTGTGTGTGTGTGTGTGTGTGTGTGAAAGTGTGTGAGTGTGTGTGTCTCTGTGTGTGTGTGTGAGTGTGTGTATGGTGTGTGTGTGTGTGTGTGTGTGTGTGTGTGTGTATGGTGTGTGTGTGTGTGTGAGTGTGTGAGTGTGTGTATGTTGTGTGTGTGTGTGTGTGTGTGAGAGTGTGTGTATGGTGTGTGTGTGTGTGTGTGTGTGAGTGTGTGTATGGTGTGTGTGTGTGTGTGTGTGTGTGTGTGTGAGTGTGTGAGTGTGTGTATGGTGTGTGTGTGTGTGTGTGAGAGAGAGAGACTGACTCTGAGAGAATCTGTACAGCAGATACCCCACCACAGTAAAAGCCCCCATCTGGGCGCTGTTGCTGGACATCCACCAGCCTATCAGAGAGGGGGAGGAGGAGCACATGACATTAGTAAACATCATGGGGCTAACCCTTCACCCACATGACTACTTAACAATACTTAAAAAAATAAAATAAAACATATATATATATATATATATATATATGTGTGTGTGACTGTGTGTGTGTGTGTGACTGTGTGTGTGTGTCATTTCCCCATCTCTCATTCCTGGAAACTTTAACACAGTTTCAATATGACAGTTCACATAAAAGTTAAATTTAATTCTTAATTTTCATAAAATGTATGAACACAAGTTATTTATTTATTAATATACTTGTATTTATTTTGAAAAACTGACCCAGAAGTTTGCTGCTAACTTGGTGTAACATTAAAACCAGCCCATTGAGTGACGGACGTGTCATTAAGTGTCCATTTAAATGATCATACAGTGGAGATGAAGATAGAAATAACACACGCTGTATTATAAAAAGTAGTGCAGACGTCTTTAGTAGTTTAAAGGATGTGTGTGATGATTTCTCACCTGAAACATCATCCTCAGAGTTTTCACACTGACACGCCATTCCAGCCACGAGTCGGCACTTCTGCTCCCAACTGTTCAACGCAACACGCTTTCAAAATAAAACCAGGAACAATGGTTTCATTTTCAGTTGTATATTTACATGTTAAACCAGCAGAGAAACACACAGGAGAACTCCACAGACACGGTCTAACGCTGGGAAAACGTCTCTTTAAACGCCTGAATGTCCCTGAAGATCATTACCTGCTGCTCGTCAGACAATCCTCCAGGAATCCAACAGTCAGTCTGTCAAACCTGACTCACCATGGTGATGTCAGAGCCTCTCCTCCTCCTCCTCCTCCTCCTCCTCCTCCTGTGCAGGCCTGCCCTCACTGTTTGGGCCGTGTGGCAACACAATGCATAGCCATGATGAAGGTATGAGGTGTTTCTTCAGAGACACACCTTCTGTTTCTTGTTATGAGAAGAACTGGAAATGCTGCTCAAACATCCACAGCACAGAAATCAGACTAGAAGCTGGGCTGGAAGGGTTTCCGTTTGTTTTATTAATGAAAATCAAAGATTATCAAGTGTTTGTAATCACTCACATCAAACAGTCTGAGAGCTCTAGAACTAAACCAGTGTAAATGTACAAAAACTAAATCAATCAGGACGGTTTCTCTGTAAACACTTGAAATGCGTGACTTTAAGAGAGTGTAAAGAGTAAAAGAGTGCAACGACAGACACACTGACGTGAACCAGCCCTCCACGTGTACAGTGAACGCCTCACGAGCCCAGCTGGGCCACCAGAGCGTCGATCAGCTCTTGCTTCTTGGTCCCGGTGGTCCGAACCCCGAACTGCTTGCAGGCCTCCTTCAACACGGGCACGGTCAGCTTTCCCAGGGTGCCGTCCCTCATGCGGGCCCGCAGCTCGTCTTCCGGCACCTCCACCTTGACCTTCTTCTCGGCTCCGCCTCCGCCGTCGGCTGCAGGTTCCAGCATGGAGGGAAAGAACCAAAGCCCTTCAGATACGGTGTTTTAGGGCAAAGACCGACAAGCTACGGCAGAGTAAAAGAAGGAAAATGACCTGTTTTGCGTTTGGCAGCTGGTTTGCTCTCAGGGTTGTAGTGGGCGGGGTAGACCAGATCCTTGACCTCCTGAACCAGAGGACCTAGACGCAGGTCTATCTGGTCCACTTTGGGCACTGAGTCAGAGAAGAGAGAAAGACGAAGCAGTTAGACGACAGAACAGGAAGTGGTGTTGGACCGGCTCTGGGAGGATCTGGACTCTTACTGATGAGGTCCTCGGTGTCCTCTGTGGCCACCATGTCCAGAGCCAAGGCCTCCAGGTTCCTGTACTGCTGCTGGATGACGGGGTTCTCAAACGCATCACTCCTGCATCCCCGAACCAAAGACCACAAACATGTTACAAGAAACCGAAGACACTTCCATCTGTGTCTTCTTCTTCTTCAAATCCACCTTCAGGCGTCTCTGAGCCGGGATCGGTGTAAAGCCCCGTACCTGTATTTGAAGCGGAGCTTGGAGACGATCTCCTTCATCTTGTCCACCTGGACCTGCGAGGCCGTCGGGCAGCGGGGGGGATCCAGAGTCCTCACGTCGTCGGCGAACGGCAGGTAGATCACGTTGAACCCTGAGAGAGACGAGGCGTTAACTTCAGAGAGAAACAAAATAAAGTGAAGAGAAATGAAAGCTGAGCTCAACAGGATCTGACCTGGAGGTGTCGTCTGCCCCAGCCCCTCCTCCACCTCCTCCCTCTGAGGCACCAGGGCAACAAAGCGAGGCGGCTCGTTGCGGCGGGAGACGCAGCGGCACAACGCGAACACGTTCCTCTCGCTGCACCGCTTCAGTAAGGCCGAGATCAGACACGCGCTGCCTGGAAACACAGAATCTGGGTTTGAACCTTTCTATACGTCGTTTAGAAGTCAATCAGACAGACAGGCAGACAGACAGGCAGGCAGGCAGGCAGACGGACCTTTCACGTCGTCCTCCTCAGGATAAAGGAAGGCGGCAGGCCGGATGTGGTGGTGACGTTTGAGCTTCTCCATGGGTTTGAACCCGATGAGAAACATTCCAGGATCTTCAAACTTCTTGATGGCGCTCACCTCGTCCTGCTCCATCACGATCTGCTTCTTACCGTAAACCTGAGGCAACCAACAGACAACAACATGACGTCACTGATGGTCACTCACAGGACTCCCAGCACCTGGACCACCCGGCACTAAACTCAGGTTCATTCTGGTTGTAAATGTTTGAATAAGACCAGACCCAAAGGAGCCTATGTGCAGTCGGACCTGGGCTTTCTTGATCTCGCTGGGCAGCAGCAGGCTGCCGGTCTTGGTGTGGAAGGTTCGGGTCTTGCTGTTGACGCGTTCGTTGGTTTCCCTGTAAAGTCTGACGGATGCTGGTTTCCGTGCCGTCACGGCGGTTGCATAAAGTCCCACGGCGACGTTGATGCCCTCGCCGAGACACAAGCGTAACCTGGAGAGGTCAGAGGGGAAGAGGTGGAGGAACTACGTGACTCATAAATACAAAAAAGAAAGTGCCACTGGACTTTTATCTGCCTGGAAATGTGTGTCTGATCTCGACCTGGACGAGGTTCTCTTCTTCTGCTCTTTGGCCAACACCCTCTTCTGCAGCTCGTCCAGCTTGCCACAAGGCTTCAGCTGCAGCCCCAACTCGCTCTCATCCTCGGGTGGACTCACGATGTCACGGAAGAAGGTCGCCACGTCGAAGCCGCCCGGTTTCAGCAGATGCATCAAATCGATGACGACACCTGAAGAGAGCGAAGGGATCGGTCACATGAGTCCACGCTCCACGGATCCAACCCTGGGAGAAGAAGACATACCGGTCTCTTTCAGGTCGCTGGCCTTCGTGCGAGCCTGTCTGTCTCTCGTGCTGTCGCCCCCGTGAGGGTCGTCCCTGCAGGTGAAGATCATGAGCCTCTTCTGTGAGAGGCGGAGCTTGATGTCGCTGTAGAGGTTGGCGCAGCACCACAGGGCGTCGCCTAACGACGTCTCCCCGAAGCCCATGGTCTCCGCGGCGAGGGCGGCGCCTCCCTCCCCCCGCAGAGCATCCACCTCCTGCACTCGCTTTGCACCTGGAAGACAGAAAGGGAGCAGCCAATCAGGATCAGCAGGTGAGGGAGGAAGACGTTTAGAAATAAAGTGGCTCACCGGGTTCGTTGAGGTCGTGGTAAACGTAGACGTGCTTGAAGGAGTTCCTGGGGTTCTTGCTCTGCTCCGTGCCGTAGAAAACCAACGCCATCAGGTCCCTGCTGCTTCTGATGATCTTAGTGGTGTACACACTACGCACAACCTACCAGCACACACCGAGCATCACCATGTTAGACAGGAGGATGCTGCGTTGACCTAACAGACAAACAGAGAAAGACTGACCTGCATGGTCAAGTCGAAGTTGGAGGGCTCTCCGTCTTCTCCTTTGATGAACATTTCCTTGGAGGCATCGACCAAAAAGACGAAGCTGTCTCTCCCCGTGACCTTGTACTCTCCTAACAGACACACAGAATCCGTGTGATGACATTGGACGTACAGATATAAGTATATAAGTATATACATACAGGACGATGACATACAGATCTAAGAGAGTGCAAGTTTAACTCATATTATTAATATTATGTTTATTTTTCAAGGGACATCGTGGAACATTACTTTAAATATTCAGAAAATAAAAAGATGCGTGCACCAGATTTAGAAAAAGCTCATTTCCATCTGTAATCATGTAAGTGTGATGAAATGATGCAGTTGTTGAAATGCAACATGAGACCTAAAGAATAAAGTCTGGATCAGAGGGATGAAGTGATGGAGGCTCACCCCCAGCCTGCTCCCCTTCCTCCTGCTCCTCCTCGTCCTCCTCATTGTGGTAGTAGGCGTTCCACTCGGCCATCAGTGCCGCTCCTGTTGAAGGACTCAGCGGTTCAATGACACAACATCAGGAAACGTACAGTAATAATAATAACAATAACAATAATAAGATGTATTTGTAATGCATTTTCATTGTTAAAAACAGTGTAAAACAAATTAAAAACGTTGTAAAAACGTTTACTAAGAAGAAATGACAGGAGCTTCTTGTGGGAGGGTAGAAACACACATTCTACACCCACAGTACACGATCGATTAGATTATGATCAGTGAGCATTTTGGATTATGATTGATTGATCAACGTACTGACTCGTTGTTTTCCTGCAAAACTTCCTCCAAAGACTAACCAATCAATAAAAAAGTGTGATGCTGATATTCAAACAGAAGATAATAACTGCACAAAGACGTGCAATCATTGTGTTTAATTAAGACGTTATTCATATCTAATTAACGTTCAACCGAGGTTTTAATTTCACCAAGACATTAGCTAGCTTAGCTTTTAATTAGCCATTGTTCACGTCATTAAAATGTCGGGGTTGCTAAGATACGTAATGTATCTTCCTGATGGAACACACGATCTATAAGTATGTGAACCCGAAACGCTTTAAAACAACAATGTGGAGAGATTAAAGTTAGTTGAAGTGTCACCGTGCTGCTGCTCAGCGTCGTCCTGCACCTCCAGACTACTTTCAATGGCTGGCGCGTTCACGTACGTTCACGAGCACGCCAAAACGCGCCTGCGACGTCTATTGGACGCTTGTCTGCCACTCTGAGATACTGACCAATCGCAGGGAAGTAGGCGGGGCTATGTTTGCAGAGCAGTTCGACACCGGAAGGAAGGTCCCCTCTCGTGTTAATATTATTATTTAGTTTAAATTATTTCAATTATTATTAGTGATGTTGTGTTTTTATTTATTTATTTATTTAGGTTTGTTATTTATTTAATTTGATTTGTTTATTTATTTTCCAATAAGGATGTATTTAGCAAAGAAGAAAACTGTAAAGCCTTACTTGATTTTTTACGAGAAACTGGTTTAATGAAGATAATCTAATTATTTGTTTGTTTTTTTTCCATTTTATGTTGGTGTATATTATGTATGTTTATTTATTTATTTTATTTTTAATTTCTTAGTTAATGGGACAAGTACTCTGGTTCACACTCCAATCCAGTAGGTGGCGGTAATGCATTTTCAACGAGAGTTGCCCCCCGCCATTAAACAAGAAGAAGAAAAAGAAGATCCACACTCCAATCCAGTAGGTGGCGGTAATGCACCTCCGAGCTTGTCCAACGAAGAAGAAGACGGCTTCCCTCCTCGTGCCTGTACTTTTTTTTTTTTACCTCGTCATGTTATTGTTGACGTCAGTCCGTGACACAGCACTAGCTGTCAGCACCCGGCTTCTTCGGGATATTACTGGGAAATTAACATTTTATTTATTATTTTTCACGCGGCATATTTTTGTATCCATAATAATTCCTTGCTAAACATTTATTTCCTTCTTTTTTTAAATTAAAGTTGTGTTTGCTAGCTGCCGGTGAACTAGCCCGCTCGGTGGATGTCAGTCAGCTAGCTTCGTACGCGGTTAGCTTCTTACTTTTTAAAGCAGTCCCGCTGTGTCACCATGGAGCAGACCGAGTCTTACCCGGTGAAACTCTACATTTACGACATGTCCAAAGGCATGGCCCGCCAGCTGAGTCCCGTCATGCTCGGTGAGTTTACGACCTGTTGCTTGTTTTCATGGAGGCCGCCGACAGGGCTTCCGGGCCGGGAACAGACACCAGGAAAGAGCGGGGATGCTACTAGGACCAGCTGAGGCCTTATTATGATTCTGTACTAATTCTGTTTTTGTTGTTTTATCATCACAGGGAAACAGCTTGATGGAATATGGTGAGTGCGGCTTACATACTTCTTTTTTTATACCTTGTTTATTTATTTTGCATGTTATGGTGTGCATTAACGAAATAAAGGGGTTAAATATGTAAAAAGTTAAAACAAAGTCTCTGTGATGTACATATTGTTCAAGAGAGGGAGTCAGCAGCTTACATACTTATTTGGGTCTTCTCACTACACATCCTGTCAACTCTTGATCTCCTTCTTTTAAGCCTGTTTTGGTATTTTATAGGCACACTGCTGTCGTGGTCCATGGAAAGGAGTTCTTCTTCGTGGGAGAAGGCATCAATAATTGTCCGCCTGTAAGAATCAGAATCATCCTTTTATCAAATACAAAGCTCTTTGCTGCTTGAGGTATTGAACAATGTAATGGATCAACACGTTTGTCTAAAGTGTGGTGTGTATGTGTGTTGCGTCCTAGGGTGGCACCCCCTTGGGTGGGCCTGACTCCGTAGTGGACCTGGGCTCCACTGAGGTGCCTGCAGAGATATTCATGGAGTACCTGATTTCCCTGGCAGACTCCACATACAGGTAATTCAGGCTCACAGATTTACATCCTAGTAGACCAGTTATAACCCAGTAACCAACATTTTATTGAAAGAAAATCATGTTTGACATTGTCTTGAATCGTTGAATCTTCAATGCATTTAAAGGAGGGATGAATGGAAATATTGATAAACTTGAGTATTGTGATATATATTGTGATACGTCTCAAAAAACTATTGTTTTTTTAAAAACAATAACTTGCATGTAAAGAGGTTTTTGGGTGAGTGGTGGTTAATTTGGTGTTGTGTTTAAACCCCCGACCACTAGATGGCAGTGTTGTAATGTAACTTCAGCCTTAACTCTTCCACTCTAATGTAGCGACGTTAACTGTGACAGGAAGTAGTGTGAGGTGGAATATATTGAAACTTAACCCTAGTATCATCATACGTATCATATCGGCAGCTTCTTTCCGACGTTAAGCTCAAAGTTTAAGTCTCACGCTTCTCACTTCTTCGTGTTATTTCTCTGTTATTTCTCCGTTATTTCTCCGTTATCCTTACTCTCCCCTCCTTCATCCTCTCGGTGCAAAGACCCAACACCTACAACTTGTTTGAGCACAACTGCAACACTTTCAGCAACGAGGTGGCTCAGTTCCTCACGGGCCGAAAGATCCCATCGTACATCACAGACCTTCCATCGGAAGTCCTCTCCACGTGAGTCCCCGCCCATACATCACCCACCTCTCTGCCTTGTACTCACAGTTCATCTCTATCTCTGCTTATGCTGATGTTGTCACGGCAGTAGAAATACTTAATTCCTAAAGTGTATTCAATACCAAAAACAAAAGCTGATCAGGGAAGTGTTGGAGATCGCTTAAAGTTATTAATTTCACATTTGGACTTGGATAGTCGTTCATATCCTGTCATGTTTTGGACTCTGATGCGATCTTCCAGCCACCCAACCACATGAAAACAGCAGAAACTCGTATTCTGTCATTCTTATAAATGCCTGACCAAATATAAATAATGATTATAATGGGAACAACTACAGGCGGTATAGTATAATAGACTTTGGAATAGTTGATTTCAACTATATATGTTTATATTTCATTCATTTATTCATTTATTTAAAGGACTTTAATCAACTTTTTCTGAAATTGTGCCAGTGTTAGCCAGCAGGCTAATTCTCAACTGCAGTCCTTTGGCAAGATGTTAAACTGACCACCAAATGACTATAATTAGCTGTTAGAGGCCTTTCCTCTGTAATAAAGGGGTTGTTTGGCTGTTTGTTTTATTGCATTGCCATGCATCACAACATGTGTGATGTATTAACATTGCAGAGTAGTAGTGTTTAAATTGTATGAGTTCTGTTATGTGTCTCTCCCATGCGTCCTAGTCTCATCTTTCGTTCCCCTTTCCTCTCGACTCTCACACAGTCTCTATTTGTTTGGACTTCCCTTCGGTGTAACACACCTGTCTGCTGTGTTTCCTCTTTAGGCCTTTTGGCCAGGCGCTCCGTCCCTTACTGGACTCCATCGTCATAAACCCCGGAGGCAGCAACATTACTGGCCAGCGATAGACCGAGTACACATTAAAGACTAAACACGCTCACTTCGGGGCTTTGGGTAAGAGTGGGACGCTCCGTCAGCCTCCAGTCACATGACCACCTCTCTCTGAGAGCCTTTTTAAAGATCTTCATCCAATAAGCTGCTTTATTGTGCAGCGTGCTACAATTCGATGATGTACATAATCGGATCAGAGAAGACGACTATAAGAGTCATTTTTAGCTGATTAATGTTCCAATTAATGAGTTTTTTAATCATAATTATGACACCAGTAACCCTAACCCAGAAGAAACATAATCAGTATCCTTGTTATTATATTTGATCAAACCGACTAGCTTTAAGAAGATAACTGCTCAGCTTTCCAGCTGACTCATTCTGTCATAGTTGTATTTATTATTTTCAGTATTTCACCCTGTTTGACACCTTATCAGTTCCTTGGAGGTGATTTGAGATGAGCGCCTCTTATAAGGTCACTTCACCCCTCAACCAGGCACATACAGGCTTCAGACACTTCTCATTATTTCTTCTTGTAACACGTTTTTATTATTATTATATGTCAGGACTGCACTCTGAGAGCAAGGCCAGAGTAAGTGATCTTAAACAGGAAGGAAGCCACTCTCCCCTGTCTGTGTATTTGTGTTGTTTCACCAAATCTAAAGGGTTGTGTACTTCTGTGTACGTGTCACCTTTGATATATGGCTCCAGACAGGAACATCTAACGATCACATCACACATAGGATTGTATTTTTTAAAGATGGGACCAATCACTCGAACATCTGTCTAGACCTTGAGTTTGTTCAGCTTGTAAAGACAGATTGTTTCATATCCAGCCGGGTGCTGAGTTTTGTATAGTTTGTGTTTTCCAGGACTAAACCAGGTATAATAAATACAATGAACAGCAAACAGCCACGTATCTGCATCACTGCAGGCCATGAACCCTCCTTGAAGAAGAAAACAGTGTCCTCGATGCCGTCAGTGTCTTTATCCTCCTTTCAGGACCGTTTCTTTGGAAGCATCAATTGTTATTTTGGATGTATTTTGAATAAATAATATTTAACCTATTGCACTTGTTAATGCGTTAAGAGTGTGCAGATTTAAAAAACGTATTTAATTGTCTCAGATGTGTTTTTACAAGACCTTTTATTAAAATCTTGAATCTGAAGAATGGCTCGTCACTGTTCTCACATTCTGACGGTGTGATTCATGCAAAGGGTAGGAATGTAGGTTTGTATAGGAATAAGAATGACCTGCCATTAGATCATTATTATTTATGAAGTATAGAATATTATCATATTGGTTATTTTATATATATATGGTTATTTATGTATATTATATGATTATTATAACAATTATTAATAATAGTATTATTGTATAATATATATTGTATTATATTATATTATGAAGTAGTTCATAAAGTGTCAGGGACAGCCACAGGGTGGCGCTACAGGCTCATGGCAGCGATGTCAGCTAGTTTATGCCACACTAAACACATCTGGGTGAACATGTGGAGGATTGACTTTCTTATTGTCGCTGCTTCAAATCAGCTGGAAAAATAAATTTACTGTGACTGCTATAAAAACTGGCTCTTCATGCCATATTTAATAATTCTGATGTTTTCTGGCATCTTTATCCAACAGAGAGCCGACATTTAGTTTTGACCTGTTCAGTTATTGTGTTTTTTAGCTGCTTGTTATTTGATGCAAACAAAAAAAAAAGTCACACCAAAGCCTTCTTTGTTGGTTTTTTTCAAATCTTTAATATCTCATATCTTCAAAAGTGTTATCTGTCTGTTAAACAATCCTCTGTAAAGAATATTCGTAGAACACGTCGGGTAGAAATGTGTTGTCATAAGAAGTACAGGAACATACATTATATACACATTACTCCAAAAGTACTACCCTGCAGAGGTTGATAGTACCAAAGAACTCCCTCCTCCTCGTTGTACTTGTTTTAAAGGAGTGAAACATGGCAGCCGGTCTAAACACACGAAACACCCCGTCTTCTCTAACCGCTGCTGCTCACTGATCACATGACTGGATCTGATCCACAAGTGTTTGTTTCTCCGTCGGCCTGGTGGAAACCTCCAAACAGAACGATTCTTTAGACAGCCTGCCTGCTTGTAGTCGCCGTGTCCGACCGCACACTTAATCTGTGTCGCTGCGTTTTCCACTTGTGTAAGAGGCCGACGCATTAATGTGACTCCCAGCAGGTCCCACTTTAACTACGGAGATCTCACGCCTCCATCATGTCTTAATGTTTCTAACATCATTCATGTGATTCTCATAAATACACTTTAAAATGACTTACAGCCCTTATTCAAACAGTGAGTTCCATTAAATAACATATTTACACAATATTCATAAATAAAGCAAAACACATGATCTGCACTACATACATATATCCACTCTTAATGAACACAGGATGTGAGACATTTATCAGAGTTGGATGGAAGAACAGAAGGAGAAAATAAATACAAACGTTGGAAGCACTTGGTCACAGCCTGGACCTTCTATTGCTCATAAAAACAGATTCTATGTCTCAAACATTTTAAACTCACGACATCGAGCTCTGAGAGGGGATTCTATTCCTGCAGGATCCTTCCATCGGGAGGAAATGACTCACATCACCAAGGAAGGAGATTTTTTATTTTGTTCACGGTTTATTTTCTAGAATCGTGTCGGCAGTTTGTTTTTGTTATGAATAAGAGAATCTGAAACCTGTTGAGATCTGTCTTTGAAAAATATAGTTTACAGATATCTCTGTGTAGTACTTACAAAAATACTTGGTTTTACTGGTGGCAGTTTATCCCTCGGTACTGAATCCTGAAGTAGCTGTAGACAGTTTTAATAATGAGGGGAATAATAATAATAGAACACTAAAATGATCTGTTTCCTCCATCTAACTGTGTGATTTGACTGTTATAATAAAAGCATTATGGACACTTTCCCCCTGGAAGAATCAGATTTCTCTTACGTACATTTTCTTCTCTTACATGTTTTAAAAGCAGCTACAATAAAGAATCTTGTGAACGTAGAGGAGGAATTAGCATCTGAACAGCTCCCTGTATGTACATATGAGAGGTTTAATCCAAGGAATACAAACGTCTTACTTTTAGGGGATTATACACTAATGAGAACAGAATAATGAATATTATATTCCCATTAAATCCTACACTGGTCGCTGAAAGACGCTGTTTAGCCAAATAACTTGATAAATGTCCTCCATCTGGGAAGATGTTATTTAATATTATCTGTGTATGTAGAAAACAAGACATTAACACATTTAGTCTGACCTCCCAGTCCCATCATCATCCTGCAGAACAGTGTGTGTACGGAAGCACCTGTGTGTGTGTGTGTGTGTGTGTGTGTCTCTTAAATGAAAGTTTTTCATCATTAAAACGGTTGCCGGTAACGGTTGGCCTCACCGGTAACGGTTGCCGTTCCTGAGGGTGTGAACTGTTGCATGTTTTGTTTTTTTGCTTTATCGGTTTCACAGACGAGATCAGAAATGCGTCAACGCTCCGGGCCTGGAAGTGCCTCAGCAGATTCCCTTTGTGTTGTTGGTCGTTGCCCCCGGCGATGGGGGGGGGGGGGACTCCGTTCCTCTCACAAACTCCGAGGAAAGAAAACAGTTGTTGTTTCTATTTTTTCCACGTCTGCCTCTCCTCCCTTTTCTCTTTTTCTCTAAAGAGTCCCAGCCTCTGCCCCCCCCCCCCCTCTGCTCGGATGGAGGCTGATGGGAGCTGACATGATGGTGGCATTGTCCTCACCATCAAGTTAATGTGACCCCGGGGATATGAGAGAGAGAGGGGGAGGGAGGGACCATGGAGGAGACCTCATACTCGGCCAAATGTAGAGTAAAACGGTAGTTTGCTTAAAATCAGGTAAACAGAAGTTAAAGGTTTTTTTTCCAAAGCAAAATCATTTACTTAAAAAAACAAACATATTTGGCCTTTTGTTGCAGAAACCCTGAAGTTATGAAGTACTCGTTAGAATCGTATTATTCCAGGAGTTATATGATCATTATAGGGAGAAATAAATATGTGACGTTTCTGGATCCCTTTTGTAACATGCAGTGGTGATTTCGTAGCTTCGAGGGACATAAAATATACACTTTCTTGCAAAGAGTTGGAGCATTAATTAGCATGTTGTATCTCAACGAGACTCCAGGAAGTTGCTGCACTTATGTGTTTTGGACCTGTTGCTAAGCTAGGCTAACAGGCAGCTAACGTTCGGCTGTGAGAGAGAACTTGATTTCTTTTCATCATCAGTGTGGTACTGTCCCTTTAAGAGGGAGGGGAGAAAGCAGTGGGCGGAGTTTAGAAGTGTTGTACTGTCCCTTTAAGAGGGAGGGGAGGGAGCAGTGGGTGGAGTTAAGAAGTGTGCCAGTGCCGTTAGCCTGTTAAATGTTGACTGTAAATGTACTCCCAGCATGTAAGTGACTGGTTCCTCAGGTTTGGGTTCCTGTAGGAGAACCACAGTGACCTCTGATGACCTACCGGACCTGAACTCGGCGAACACAAACTCAACCTTCCTCCTGCTCTGGAGCTGCTACGAGCTTCTCCTATTCCTATATGACCTGTGACCTCTAGGAGCCTGAGAGTTGGATTCCCTTCCAGACACTATAAATACTATATATGATCAATGTACAAGACCCTCTCTGACTGTTTCCATGGAAACCCTCCTCTTCCTCCTGTAAAGCTGACCCCGTTTCCTCTTCCTCCCCTTCGGGCCGACTGTCCCAAACCCCGGCGTTGAACCGGCACCCGAGCGTTTCCTCTAACGAGACTCCAGGCCTCAGACGGTCACCTCCGTCGTGCTGTGGGTGGAGTAGCTCTTCTGCCGGTGGTGGTGGTGGTAGTAGGCGGGTTGAAGGAGGTGGGTGTGGCCCCTGCTGGCCCTGCCCAGCCCCCCCTCCTCCTCCTCCTCCTCCTCCTGCCTCCTCCTCCTCCTCCTCCTGCTCCTCCTGCATACACCACTCCGTAGGGCGGCTGGCTAAAGAGATCCGGTATGTTCTCTATGCTCTGCCGCCGGCGGGTGGAGTAGCCGTGTCTCCGGGTGGAGCCGTGCACGGAGGAGGAGTGGGGGGCGTGGCCTTGGGAGGAGGAGGACTGGCCCGGGGCGGAGGCCTGCCGGTGGACGTAGCGGCCGCTGGGCTCCCAGGCTTTGAAGGCGGAGCTGGACAGCTGTGGGTGGGTGGTGGTCTTGGGGAGGCGGGGCTGCTCCAGGTGGCCGGGGGGGATGGAGATGGAGAGCGGGGCGTGGAGGTCGCGGAGGTCGTGGTGCGCCGACACGGTCTTGTGGATGTACGACTTCTCTTTGGGTGGCACGGGGACGGGCTGGAAGGTGGGCGGGGCCCCCGGCTGGAAGGTGGGCGGGGCCACCGGCTGGTAGTGGGAGAAGTCCATCAGGGGGAAGCTCTTGTAGTAGCTACGAGACGCGCTGTTGGCTGGACGGAGACAAGCGAGAAACATCTCTGTTGATTATCAAAGTCACCAACATGACCCCTCCCTCCGAGCTGACAGGACCTTCACCAGGCCTATAAACCAGGCCATTTCATTCTCTTACTTCTATTTGGCATTTCTACGTCACATTTAACAAATATTCAAGTAACAGGAAGCTTTATTTGCTAATTATAGGTTGTATTCATGTTGAGGTGGATTTTTGGACATATTTACATTTCTGGAAGAAAAAATCATTTCAGGATCCTCCTGCAGTAACCCTGCTGACCACTAGGGGTCCCCTGCAGTAACCCTGCTGACCACTAGGGGTCCCCTGCAGTAACCCTGCTGACCACTAGGGGTCCCGGACCCCCTGCAGTAACCCTGCTGACCACTAGGGGTCCCGGACCCCCTGCAGTAACCCTGCTG
>CM056842.1:18134035-18136535 GCA_029853015.1 Chelidonichthys spinosus | reverse complement strand
ACCCAACACGGACATTATTTCTTAGAAGAGTGCTCCTCCCCCCGTGACTCCGGGGGGAGGAGTTAGGGATCACATTTAAGGAGGAACAGGGAGGAGTCGGATCAAGGAGGTAGGAGAGTTAGTCTTCCTTAAGTAGGTCATCACTGTTCACTTCCAGCTTCTCTTTCTGCAGTGAGTCACACTTTCTGTTGGAGGATTTTAGGCCTCAGTTATCATCATCACCATCATCATCATCATCATCATCATCAGCTGCTGCATTTCAATTCAAAACGTTAGAGTTTAATTACTGTGTGTAAAGAGCCTCTATGGAAAAACCAATACTGTCCATCTGCTGCTGCCGGGCGATCTATGTCGTGTTCCACTTTAGTGCCGTGGCTCAGTTCCATTTAGTTTCTGTCGTGGCTGCAGCCTCGGTCTCAGAAGGAGAATAAAGATCCCTGAACTTCTCGTCTCGGCGGGCGGCGTTTCATGAGGCGTCGACCTTCAAATGTCAGGCTGCGAGTTTCCTCCAACGCGTGTTCAAAACGAAGCGGGAGACGTGTTACGCAACAGTCTTCAGGCAGACTCACTGTTTCCCAACAAGTTACCTGTCGGGTCACTGTAGGAAAAACATACAACTACGGAGCCGAGAGCTCGGCGTCCATGAATGATCGTATTCATGTTTCTAATGAATCATCAACATGTGACATCACCGCGTTGAGGTCCTTAGGGTGATGATGTTGATGCTTATTGATGCTTTTATTTATATGAGGACAAACTGTCATCTTATGGGTGTTTATTGATTGGGGCTGTTGGGCTAAGATGCTAGCGGTAGCTTTCACCTGTTGTCATAGCAACGGCAACATCCGGTGTTAGCGGAACAAAGCAACTTGTCTATATCAGCTGTTTCTAAACGTTTTTTCTCTGAATATCGCCTCGGCTCCGGCCTTCTTGTTTTAATTTGCCGTCGTACAGATGTGATGCGAGCATCAGGGTTTTAGTTTGATTTGATTGTTTTCGTTGGCATCTGTTTGTATTGATCGTTCAAACAGCCGGTGGACATTTTCCTGCTCCGGCACCGAGCCGGTGTGTAACATTAAAACCTCGTTAGCATCAATCAGAAAGTGGACTGGAGCGTGTGGTACACGCCTACTTTTAATTACCTGTTGTTTTATTTAGTTCAGCCAACGTTTCCAAGCGAGAGGCTCTAGGTCGGCGGGTCAGTCGATGTTCTGGGCTGAGGGAGATATTTGAAATGCAGCGGTCTGAGGGCAGCGAGGAGGACGGCTGGAGGAGCTCAGGAAGGATGGGAACGGAGGAAAACAACGTGTGCCGGAGGATTTCAACAATGAAAAATGCAAAGAATTGCACTTTTTAAGGGTTAGTTAGTTAGTTTGATGGAGGGTTGATATCCGGGCAGGCTTGCATTATCACAGTGGGGGAGGGAGGGGTTGTGTGGTTGTAAATAATAATAATAATACATTTTACTTTTCAAAGCTCAAAGAGGCTTTACCGATTGAAACAAACAAACAAACAGATAAAAAAAGCTGGTATTTAAAGGAAAGGACTCTTTAGAACTGAGTCTTTGGCCCGTCTCCGTGGCGACGGGATGACAACATCTGTTTGCAGCTCATTTGAACCTCAGCTCCAGCTCTCGTGGCTCCGCTGCCCTTTTCAAGTCGACGTGATCAATGCAGCCCTCCGCATTAAAGCGCCGTCCGTGTCATATCGTGTCATTAGCAGTGTGTGAAGTTCTCCATAGCAACAGATGAGAGAGGGGGGGGGGCATATCAAACCCCCCCCATCCTAAAAACGTATAGTAAGATATAATATATGCACACAGGGAGGAACGTCGTACTGGAGAACGCCGTGTTCCTGCAGCCGCATGAATAGAGAATGTATAGCAAATGTTGCTCTCCTCAACATGTTACTATAACAGTGTGTGTGTGTGTGTGTGTGTGTGTGTGTGTGTGTGTGTGTGTGTGTGTGTGTGTGTGTGTGTGTGTGTACACTCACCACTCCTACTGCGCAGCATCCTGGCTGAAATGCCGTTGGCTCGTCCTCCGCTGGGCGAAGAGGCTGCAGCGTTTTCCACGGAGCTCACCTCACCTCCCTGCTGCTTCAGCAGGTCTGTCAGAGTCCTGGAGACACACACACACAGACACACACACACACACACACACACACACACACAATTGGATGTGATGAACATTAGTTGTTGCACAGCTTGACTCGTCTGTCAGTAACACACGGTTATCCAGATGTGAACAGCTGAGAGGGCTTTCCTGAACAGCTGGACCCCCCCCCCTCACACACACACACACACACACATATACACACACACACACACACACACACACACACACACACCTGCAAGCACTTCCTTTACAGCACTTCCTACTCTCTTATTTTGAAACTCTTAAATTAGGTCTTTTTCTCTACCATCTGCATTTCATCATCAACGTCCTGATTTGATGCTTTTAGTTTGTCAGTTTGTGTGTGTGTGTGTGTGTGTGTGTGT
>CM056842.1:18124035-18129035 GCA_029853015.1 Chelidonichthys spinosus | reverse complement strand
GAGAGGAGGCCTCGAGTCAGCGGCACTGACCCATATCTATGTGTGAGGGCCGGGAGGAGGAGGAGGAGGAGGAGGAGGAGGAGGACAAGGAGGAGGAAGACATGAAGACAAACAGAAACAGCAGAGAGAGGAGGCCTCGAGTCAGCAGCACTGACCCATGTTTAAGTGTGAGGGCCGGGAGGAGGAGGAGGAGGAGGAGGAGGAGTTTCAGGCAAACGGGGATGCAGACTTTGACCACGCTGACATGCAGACACCCATGGGTGACAGGTGATGGAGGCGACAGCTCCAGCCTGGAGGTCATCCGGAGGTCATCAGGAGACGGGAGGGAGAAAGTGGGGCAGAGGAGGAGCAAACTTTGAGGAAAACTATCTATCCGTCCGTCCGTCCGTCCGTCCGTCCGTCCGTCCGTCCGTCCGTCCATCTATTAACCAATCAACCATCCGGAGACTAACGAGAGCAGCAGGTTCTTCTGATGACGATGTGGACCATCAATAAGACAACCAGAAGTGAGTCCACCACGACGTAAACACACAGCTGGAGGCTGCAGCTGGTGTCATTAAAGGTACAGTACGTGGTTTTCGTCACGTTCTGCTTTATGACATGAAATCCTCGTAGAATATGAATACATTAAAGACAAAACTAATGTTAATGCTTACTTCCTGATCGTTGGGGGCGGGGCTTTGAGCAGAGATCTGAACAAAGGAGGTGGGACTTATTGGGCTCAGCGATGCGTTCAGTGACCTACTCTGCCTTTAAGTGATGGTTCTATATCCACGCTGCTAAAGTATAGCTGTACAGCTCCATCAAACTGCGTTATTCCCCCAAAAGGAGCGACCTGTCAGGGACCATCCCGTCAGCGGGCCGACATGCCCTTGAAAGATGAAGCCTCCGCCTCACGTAGGGGTCAAAGCCAGGGGTTGAAATGGAAAAGTGGTCCGTTTGTTGCGTGCAGCTGGGATCCATATGTTGGCCCGCGCCGTATCGAGTATCGCTGATCTGTCTGCCTTCAATCAGGGCAGAGCAGTCCGAGCCTTTAAGTGACGCTGTCCTTCATTACATAATCACACACACACACACACACACCGGGGATGGATGACCGACATGCACATCCCGATGCAGTGTCAGAAAAACATTGTTTTCAGTGAAATGGGAAGATTTTTAGACGTTGAAGCCGTTTGGACGACGACGACGACGGCGGCGACTTCTTTTCTTTGTGAAAGCATCGTGAGGGTTCAATGTATGGCCAGACACGTACACACACACACACATACACATGCATGAATAAACACCCCCCCCTTTGAACCATGTGACCTGCGGGGGTCGGCGGCCTCACTTGTGTCAGGTGGACGTTGTATCGCCTCCCGGCGGTCCCGCCCCCTCGCCGCGGGGAAACTTAAATGCCACTACTATCATTGTTGTTGTTAATTGAACTATAAAGCACTGCGACTACGTGTGTGTGTGTGTGTGTGTGTGTGTGTGTGTGACCCATGAAGGTCATCCCTGTTTGTTGACTCTCTGGGTGTAAAGTCAGTTCAGGCCTTTCATCAGAGTGACATGGATGACCTTAGGCGGTCGTCTCCGTTCACTTTGCTGCCTGAGGATCAGCATGCAAACACACCCAGCCGGGTCTGAAGGAGGTGTGTGTGTGTGTGTGTGTGTGTGTGTGTGTGTGTGTGTGATGTGTGTGTGTGTGTGTGTGTGTGTGTGTGTGTGTGTGTCGGACTGGGAGAACTGTTGGGTTTTCAGAGCGTTAATCACCAGGATGTGGAGACGGACAGAGCGACGGTGGGAAGAACATGAAGTTGTAAAGTGGGCGGAGCCTGCAGCTACATGTGTTTGCTCCTCATGAAGTGGGAGCCGTGCACGAGGACTTAGTTTGCTCGTGCATGAGGTCTTAGTAAGTTCTGGACCAGGGATTTCCGTCAGCGGGCTAATAAGTAAATGAGCCTGCAGGCGGAACGGTCCAGAGACGGTGAAGCTGTAATCGTTGGTGAAATTCATTTTAATCATGTGGAGGAGGAGGAGGAGGAAGAGGAGGAGGAAGAGGAGGAAGAGGAGGAGGTAATCTGCTGAGATGGAGGGGGGGGGGGGTGTTTCTATTTCAGTGAGGTGCTACCCTGCAGGAAATATTAATACTGGCTGTGTGAGATCCCCAGGAGGAGGTTTTATCAGGCATGAGAACATGTCTTTCTACTTCCTCAGGCCAAATTCATAATAATAATAATAATAATAATAATAAGTGGGAGGGGAGTAAGGGAGGAGGGGAATGAGGAGTGAATCCAGATGTGATTGGTTGAAACCGGCCCCTGACTCAGCTTGTAAGTGAAATATGAGAGAAGAGGAGAAACGTTTGGATCCAATAAGAAGAGGCAGCTTCAGTCGGGAGATCGGGATAAAAGTGGCAGCAGCTTTACGTGTGTGTGTGTGTGTGTGTGTGTGTGTGTGTGTGTGTGTGTGTGTGTGTGTGTGTGTGTGTGAACTAAGTGTCTTCTCTATAATAGGTTGATGTTGATTGAAGTGGGAAGTAGCGTTGCTCGTTAGGAACCCTCACACACATGAAGCACATTTAAATGGATTCTTTAAGAGTGATTTCCACTGTCTGACTGGAGCAAGAAGGGCTTTTTAATTGAGATGTTGTTTATTTCAAATATAAGTCATGCTTACAAACAGATGGTATGATCGAATACAAAAACATATGGAAAAGAATAATGCAAATAAAAAGAGAAAGAAAGAAAGAATAAGGAATAAAAACAAAGACAAATAAGAAATGTGTTAAAAAATGATGGCAAAAGCAAAATAAGATGATGTATGTGTTTTAATGTGGAAGTTTGAAAGGTAACCCTTCAGGACAAGGCCAGCTTCTACTCTAAGGTTTGAGAGGTTTGGAGATTAGTTTGTCCATGTGCAAGCACACACACACACACACACACACACACACACACGTTAGTAAGCCTGCAGACACGGGGTCAAAGTTGGAAGTTCAATCAGCTGAGTGTGAACATGAAACACTGGTTTGGTCTCTTTTCTGCTGGTCTGAAGTCAGAATTTCCAACTTTCCAACACACACACACACGTATACATGCATTCACACACACACACGTATGACGAGCATGCACACGATGCCTCCTCACCTGGAATTGAGATCGGCGTGCCCCGCCCCCACGCCTCCCGCTCCGCTGCCCCCGCGGCTCTTCTCCAGGCCCAGCTTGGTGAAGATGCCCACCAGCACCATGATGGCCACCACGCCGCAGATGATGTAGACGATGAGGTGCGTGCGGTCCCGCTCCTGGTCCTCCTGGCCCTCGGTGATGGCGGCGACGGGCTTGCCGGTGTTGGCCCAGATGGGCGTGTCATAGTTGGAGCAGATGCTCTGGTCCAGCCGCTGCTGGCGGAACTGGCAGCAGAAGCGGTAGAAGCAGGTGCCGCAGCAGTAGAGGAAGACGCCGGCGTTGCAGTTGAACGGCGGGTCCCACTGGCCCATCACGTCGTAGTAACCTTGGCAACGGGTCCCGCCGGAGGGCAGGGTGTCCTCGTCGTCGGCGTCCCCCCCGCTGCTCGGCGTGGACAGGCCCGTCTCCACGGGAGCGTTCTGGGTGGTCGCCGCCAAGCCGGGCGTCGTCTGGTTGACCAGCGTGGTGGGGGCGAAGAAGGAGTCGCCCTCGGTTACCGTCGCCGTGGTGATGGACGGGTCCTGGGCGAGGGCAGGGGGAGACATGAGGAAGAAGAGGAGGAGAAGGTGGCGGGAGGAAGGGTTGGTGGTCGCCATGATGCCTGGACCCCCGTCGGTCCCACGTCTGGACTCTGGACAGGAAACACACAAGTTTATTTTACTGTTACCATGGAGACGGAGTCAGAAAACAACGTCCACAAAGTTGAGCGTCCGGCGATGCAAACGATCAAACACAAAGCACACAGATTTGTGGCACGTTCCTGTAAAATACTCCAGAGGAGAATTGATTTCTGGAATGATTAAACACATGATGCACGTATCGATCAGCAAGCTTATTGAATCAATAGTGAACACTGAGGGGAGAGGACGTTTTAAACAGGTCAGTCAGAATCACTCTGGAAGACCAGATCGATGCCTTTTCAGGTTAGAATGCTCACATTATTACTCATTAAATGAGACACTTCATTCAGGAAAAACAGAGACTGGAAGAGGAAGCATGGAATGAGGACATTACCTTAAAGAAGATAGAGTTCCCTCTTTTAAATAAATCATAAAGCAGTTTGAGGATTGAACGCAGTGAATCTCACCGTTTTCTCTCTGCACTCAGACCACCGTCCTCTCGATTCTTCCAAAGTTCAAACACTAGAAATCCTCTTTTAGAAACATCCACAAACTTTACTCAGCAGCAGCATCATCAGCATCCCCCCGAGTCTCTGCAGACCCTCATGTGTTCTCCATCCTCAGCTGGGGGGCTCAAACCAGCGACACGGCACACCACACGCTCCTCTTATCCTCCTCTTCCCTCCCGAATCACCTCCTCTTCCTCCTCCTCCTCTTCTTCTGTCGTGGGTCCAGACTGGTCCAGGACTGTTAGGATCTCCAAGACCCCTGTGTGCCGTGTAAGTGTGCGTGCATGTGTGTGTGGTTGCACTGAACTGCAACAGTTCAGAAACCAAATGAGATCTCTTCCTCTGTTTACTTTTTCCTCTGTGCCAGAGAGAGTGAGAGAGAGAGAGAGAGAGAGAGTGTAGGGGGCGGGAGGAGGAGGGGGGAGGAGGAGGGGGAGGGCAGGAGGGATGAATCCAGCTGCATCTCCCATCATCCCCAGAGGAAAAAAAGCCCGGGAGGAGAGAAAAAGCTGAAAACATGGATTATAACTGAGTGATTAGTGACACTTTTTATGTTATTTTAGCTTCTTGTTTCTGTTTCTATCCGTGTATGTATGTGTGTGTCTGTGTGTGTGTGTGTGTGTGTGTGTATGTGTGTGTGTGTGTGTGTGTGTGTGTGTGTGTGTGTGTGTGTTACTGTATGTCGGATGTGTTAGAGTGGC
>CM056842.1:18116535-18119035 GCA_029853015.1 Chelidonichthys spinosus | reverse complement strand
TTCTTCATCGTTCTTCATTGGTCTTCATCGTTCTTCATCGTTCTTCATCGTTCTTCATCGTTCTTCATTGGTCTTCATCGTTCCTCATCGTTCTTCATCTTTCTTCATCGTTCCTCATCGTTCTTCATCTTTCTTCATCGTTCCTCATCGTTCCTCATCGTTCTTCATCGTTCTTCATCGTTCTTCATCGTTCTTCATCGTTCCTCATCGTTCTTCATCGTTCTTCATCGTTCTTCATCGTTCTTCATTGGTCTTCATCGTTCTTCATCGTTCCTCATCGTTCTTCATCTTTCTTCATCGTTCCTCATCGTTCTTCATCGTTCTTCATCGTTCTTCATCGTTCTTCATCGTTCTTCAT
Source organism: Chelidonichthys spinosus (assembly GCA_029853015.1). Lineage (NCBI taxonomy): Eukaryota > Metazoa > Chordata > Actinopteri > Perciformes > Triglidae > Chelidonichthys > Chelidonichthys spinosus. The sequence continues at coordinate 18,118,677 of CM056842.1, read as the reverse complement.
CGTTCTTCATTGGTTCTTCATCGTTCTCATCGTTCTCTCATCGTTCTTCATCGTTCTTCATCGTTCCTCATCGTTCTTCATCGTTCTTCATCGTTCCTCATCGTTCTTCATCGTTCTTCATCGTTCTTCATCGTTCTTCATCGTTCCTCATCGGTCTTCATCGTTCTTCATCGTTCCTCATCGTTCTTCATCGTTCCTCATCGTTCCTCATCGTTCTTCATCGTTCTTCATCGTTCCTCATCGTTCTTCATCGTTCTTCATCGTTCCTCATCGTTCATCATCGTTCTTCATCGTTCTTCATCGTTCCTCATTGTTCCTCATCGTTCCTCATCGTTCTTCATCGTTCCTCATCGTTCTTCATCGTTCCTCATCGTTCTTCATCGTTCTTCATCGTTCTTCATCGTTCTTCATCGTTCTTCATCGGTCTTCATCGTTCTTCATCGTTCTTCATCGTTCCTCATCGTTCTTCATCGTTCCTCATCGTTCTTCATCGTTCTTCATCGTTCTTCATCGTTCTTCATCGTTCTTCATCGTTCTTCATCGGTCTTCATCGTTCTTCATCGTTCTTCATCGTTCCTCATCCTTCTTCATCGTTCCTCATCGTTCTTCATCGTTCTTCATCGTTCCTCATCGTTCTTCATCGTTCTTCATCGTTTCTTCATCGTTCCATCATCGGTTCCTCATCGGTCTTCATCGTTCTTCATCGTCCTGCAGGTGTTTCTCATGTCGAGCAGATGCAGCAGAGCTCTCCAGTCAGGTGGAAAACAACGTGACATTGGTGTGTGTGTGTGTGTGTGTGTGTGATGTGTGTGTGTGATCAGAGGGAAGCCCTCTTCATGAGTGGATCCAGCGAGGCTTTGATGCAGATCTTCTCGGGGGAACCCGGGAAAGACGAGGGAGGAGGAGGGATCACAGAACGACCTTTAATGACCTTTAACCTCTCACAATCAGAAGAGAAACTCACGCTACATCACAAAGAGCCGAGGCGTCGCCTCCTGCTGAACTTTACATCCTGTCAGCGTTTCTCTCTGTTTGAGCTGAATGAGAACGTTCCATCTGGACCATGATGAGTTTATATACGTTTACACCGCTCAGTGACCTTTTAATCAGGGAAAACCCCCGGGTCACTTCTAGTATCCAAATAAAACTACCATCATTGTGTACTATATCAGAGCCAGCAGGGATTTTAATTATTGGACATCTTTATGAAGCAGCTCTTGTTTCCTACGAGCAGAAACAACATCACTTCATCAGATATCCATATGACTCCTTTAACAAGGCTGAACATGTGTACTCTGTAGCACCTCATTTAAAAGAAATCTGCTGTCCTATAGCTGCAGTATGACACCATACAGTACCGTAAGACACACACACACACACACACACACACACACACACACCATATCTACGAGGGCTAGCGTGACCTGGACGATGCTTTCACGTGGTTTTACAGTTTTATTGAGCGATGGGAGTCGATGGATGATGATATGAAGCCTCGACGGCACGCAGCTGCTGATGCTTGTTAAGACCACGTTTCCCAGAAGCCCCGAAGAATGTGAACACTTTGTCATTTTGAGTGAATAATGTGCAGAAAAGAACATTTATCCAAATCTAATGTTCTAAGCGACGTCACGCAAGCATCTTTTAATGAACAGCAATCAGTGAATTCAGGCGAAGCTTCAGCTGCATGAGTGTGGTCACGAACCTGTGTGTGTGTGTGTGTGTGTGTGTGTGTGTGTGTGTGTGTGTATGTGTGTGTGTGTCTCATTAGTCTCAATGGACCACATTCTCATAGGAGGCATTTATTCTCCACGGAGCTGGAAAAAAGGTAATTTGAACTCTCAGTTCGGTGTGTGTGTGTGTGTGTGTGTGTGTGTTGTTTGTGTGTGTGTTTGCGTGTGTGTGTGTTTGTGTGTGTGTGTGTGTTTATCATCTTCTCGTGATGCGTTCAGGTGCAAACAAACTTCCACAAACAAACTAAAGTCGTCGGTGATTAAGCAGAAGTGTGGCTTGCTGCATCATCGTGATGAGGTTTATTCTCTTATCTGTCGTACAGTAAACGCTGTCAGCTGTCAACCTTTCCTTATCTGTGCGTGTGTGTGTGTGTGTGTGTGTGTGTGTGTGTGTGTGTGTGCGTGCGTG